>CAUYPO010028256.1:0-28592 GCA_963574435.1 Cheirogaleus major
ATAATTTGGATGGAACTGGAGACCATTTTCCTAAATGAAGTATCTGAAGAGTGGATAAACAAATATCACAGGTACTAATTATTAAATTGGAGCTAACTGATTGAGTACACATGGGCACAGAGGGAAGTAAAACTCAGTGGAAATCTAGCATGGGGGAGGGAGGAGGAGGGGATGGGTGAAAACCAAACCTACCTAATGGGTAAAGTGAACACTACTTGGGTGACGGGCACGCTTTTAACCCTCACTCAAACATTAGAAAAGCGATCCATGTAACCGAAAACATTTGTACTCCCATAATAATTTGAAATTAAATAAATAAATAAATAAAAATTGGGCAAAGGATCTGAATAAACCTTTCTCAAAAAAAGACACAGAAATGGCCAACATATGTATGAAAAAATGCTCAATATCACTACTCATCAGGGAAATGCAAATCAAAACCACAGTGAGATACCACCTCACAGATGTTAGAATGGGTATTATCAAAAAGATAAAAGATAAGTGTTAGCCAGGATGTGAAGCAAAGAAAACCCTGTACACTGCTGGTGAGAATGCAAATTGTAACCACTATTATAGAAAATGGATTGGAGGTGCTTCAAAAACTAAAAATAGAATGACTATATGATCCAACAATTCTACTTCTGTGGATATGTATATCCAAAGGAAGTGAAACCAGCCTCTTGAAGAGATAACTGCACTCCCATGCTTATTGCAGGATTTTTCACAGTAGCCAAGGTATGGAATCAACCTAATCATCTATTGATGGATGACTGGATGAAGAAAATGTGTGTGTGTGTGTATCACATTTTAATTATTCATGTATATTATATATGTATATATATATATATATATATATATAGAGAGAGAGAGAGAGAGAGAGAGAGTTCAAAAGTTTATGGAAAGGGAAATTAAAAAATAAAAATAGAAAATGTAAACTTTATTTCTAAACATAAGCTCCATCAAGTTCAAGACATTCTTATAAGCAATAATACTGGACATTTAGTCCATCTCTAAAGAACTGAGGGTCCTGTGAATTAAATTATATCAATGTAGCCTTTTAACATTATTAACTGAAAAAAGGGATGTCCTTTAATGATTTTTAAGATTAGGAAACAAAAATAAGTCAGAAGGAGCTAAATCAGGACTGTAAGGTGGATACCTAATGATTTCCTATCAAAACTCACAAAATTGCCCTTATTTGGTGAGAGCAATGAGCAAGAATGTTGTGGTGGAGAAGGACTCTCTGGTAAACTTTTTCTTGGAATTTTTCCACTAAAGCTTTGGTTAACTTTCTCAAAACACTCTCATAATAATCAGATGTTATCATTCTTTCACCCTTCAGAAAGCAAACAACCAAAATATCTTGAACATCCTAAAAACCTGTTGCCATGACTTTTGCTTTGACTGGACCACTTCTGCTTCTTGGTAACCATTGCTTTGATTGCACTTTTTCTTCAAGATCATACTAGTAAAGCCATGTTTCATCTCCAGTTCCAATTCTTTGAAGAAATGCTTCAGGATCTTGAATGCACTCATTTAAAATTTTCATTGAAAGCATTGCTTTTACCTGCAGCTAATCTGGGAGCAACAGTTTTGGCACCCACAGAGTAGAAAGTTTCCCAGCTTTACTTTTCAGTCAGAATTGTGTAAGCTGAACCAATTGAGATATCTATGACATTGGCTATTGTTTGTGCTTTTAAACATTGGTCCTCCTCAATTAGGCCACAAACAACATTAATCACTTCCTCACAAATTGATATGGATGATTTATTTGGGGCATTGTCCCCATAAACTTTTTGTAAATCATCAGTGATTTCACCATTCTTCCATCCAAGCTTCACTATAAACTTGATGTTTGTTCTTGTTTCAATTATAGAAGAATTCATGTTGTTCTGATAGAGGCTTTATTCAAACTGTTGTCTTATCCTTCTTAGAGCCTCAAACTAGATCCTGTTCAGACATGATATAACATGTTAATATAAGTTTATTTGGGTGCAAAATAATTTTAAAGTGCATGCATAGATTTTTCATAATATACACTTTCCATGAACTTTTTGAAGACCCTTTGTATGTATACAATAGAATACTATTTAGCCTTTAAAAATAAGGAAATTATGTAATTTGTGACAACATCAATGAACCTGGAGGACATTATGCTAAGTACCATAAGTCAGGCACAGAAAGACAAATACTGCATGATCTCACTTCTATGCGATATCTTAAAAGTTGAACCCACAGAACCAGAGAGTAGAATAATGGTTGCCAGGAACTAGGGGTGGGGCAGGGATGGCTGGGAGATGTGAGTCAAAGGGTATAAAGTTTCAGTTAGACAGGAAGAATAAGTTCTGGAGATCTGTTATACAGAAGGATAAATATAGTTAATAATAATACATGTCATACTTGAAAATTGCTAAGAGCGGATCTTAACTGTTCTCACTACAAAAACAATGATAAATATGTTAAGTATGGCTATGCTAATTAGCTTGATTTAATCATTGTCCTTTGCATATGTATATCAGAACATCGCATTGCACACCATAAAAAAAGGAATTCTTTTGATTGTAAAGAAGAATGTAGTCACATGCTAATGTATGAAATAGACCTACATGCCAAAAATTCAAGTGAATCCAGTGGCTAGGTTGTGGGGAGGGTGAGAACCAAGGCATCTTTGAGGTCTGGCTACATTCTCTCTTCTGCCCTCCCACACTCTCCTTCCTTTCCCTCCTCTTTTCTGCCTTCCTTTCTCCTCCCCTTTTCTTCTCTCCCTTTTTTTGACAACTTTTTTCTTTCTTCTGTCTATTCAGCTGGTTCAAAATGGCTTTTTCTGGATACTCCAGCTTCTCTCCCTCATTTATTTTTTGCATTTGCATATGCTTCATCCTCACCCTGGACTGTTTACCCTCCTTTTCTTAGCCTGGCCAGATCCTGTCTGCGCTTTTAGCCTTCTCAGGTGCAGCCTCTTCCAGGTAGCTTCCCTTAATCCCCTCTAGTCAAGGTTTTATGTGGCTTCTTGGTAGTTCTATAACACCCAGTTTATAAAATTATTGTACTTTCAACGGAATATTGAGATTATCATCTTAAGTGTTTTTGCCTCCTTCATATGACCACATGTTCATTGAGGGCTAGAAATGTGTCTAATTTATCTCTGTGTACCTGGCTCTCAGAAAGTGTCACATAAACTGATACTCAACAAATGCTTGTGGAACTGAGGCTAAGATGATATCCAATTACCCTGAAACTATCTAAAGTGAATGGGAGGATCAGAAATTTGAGGATTACAACTAGCTATTGCAAATCAATAGTTTGTGGTTCAGCTTCAGAAAGTATGTAGCCTTCTCTGATATCTTCTAGAGTCAAACCAAACCTTTTCAAAAGGAACCGGAAGATTCCGCCCACCTGGAATCTTAATTATCCTCTAGCTTTAGAATCAACCAGTCACTGTCCAGTGAACAAAAAGGAAATTCCAGTCCTTGGGAGACAAATGAAGTAACAAGCTTTCCTTAGCCTTCTCTCCACTTTCAATGTTTTTACATTCCCTTTATCCCAAGGTGCTCCTTTGGGAAAGGATCAGCATTCAATAACATCTTAATCTTGTTAACAGAAAAAATGCCAAACTCTATAAAATAATTTTAAAGAAATTTACTCTGAGCCAAATTTGAGGACCATGACCTGGAGCCACTCCCAAGAAGCCTTGAGCAAGTGGACTGCTGTGGCCGGGTTACAGGTTGTTTTTATACATTTCAGGGAGACAGAGGTTACAGGTAAAGTCATAAATCAATACCTGGGAGGCATACATTGGTTTGGCCCAAAAAGGTGAGACATCTGGAAGCAGGGGGCTTACAGGTTATAGGTGGTTTTAAAGATTCTTTGACTTGCAATTTAGACATGAAGCTTTGTCAAAAGGCTTGGAATGTTTTAACATAAGAAACTGTTTATCAGAGATAAGCCACAAGACATATTTGTTGTGTAAATTGAGGACCCTTGCAAACCCTTAGGCCTGTTAATGGGTTACAAAGGATGTCCCCAAAAAGGGAGAGGGGGCATGATGAGGCATGTCTGACCTCCCTCCTTGTGGCAGGCAATTTAGTTTTGGATATTCCTTTGGCCAAGAGGGTGTCCATTCAGTCAGCTGGTGGGAGGTGAGCCTTAAGGTTTTATTTTAGTTAACAATATGTTATCCTTATTGATATATGTGCATTTTTAAATATTACTCCAGAAAAATTACTCAAAAAATGAATTATTTTGTTGAAACTTCTGACAATGTGGTACTAGCATAGAGAAATAATTTCAGTTTAGGAGACTTCCCCATACCCATTAAACCAGACCTCATCAAAAAGCTATTATTCTTTCCATTCATAAAGTGATTCTAGGTTGTGAATTATATAAGCATCAAAACATGATAATGTTTACCTATTATTTACTAAGCATTTGCCATGTGCCAGACACTGTGCTGAATATTTTATAAACCCCATCTCTCCTAATCTGCATTACATTTTAAGGATGTTGTTATTGTCATCCTAATTGTACAGATAAGGAAGGAGACTCAAAAGAATTGAGTAATGTGCCAAAGTCACACAGATAGTAAATGACAGAACCTTGAGAGTGTCTAATTTCTAAATAATTATCGTAGCCACTATGTTATTCAGTTTTTTTGCTGTACTCATTGCTTTAAGATTCTTGAAGAGTAGACAAAATAAACAATATGAATCATTTTTGTAGACAATTCATTAGGTAAACATCAGATCTTCTGGTTCTGAAATATTAGTTCTCTCAGGAATTTGTTTTAAATGTAAGCAGAAAGTCAGATGCTCAATAAAGGAAAATTAGATTTAATTAATTAATAAGGCTGAATAATTAGAAAGTTTTGGAGTTTTTGAGATTTTTTTTCCAAAAGCACCCTTATTATATCTTTATATCCTTTGTCTCTGTCCTCATCTTTTCTCACCCAAACTTTCCCAAATGATATGCCTAACAGCCATTATTTGTATCCTTTATTACATAATTATTGGCATTATTAATTTCACCAATATAAAATTTAGCAGAAGAAATTTAGAATTAATCAAGATGGAATGTTTCACATCCCAGCATGTTGAAGACCCTGAGTAAATATTCATTTGGATATTAGAGATTTAAGGTATATGACTTTCATTAATATTTGATAATATCTTTTCTTATATTCCAGGTGTTAAAATTGGCACCCATAACACAGAATAATCTAGCAGAGAATCAGAAAGCATCTGCCAATTTAATTTATGCACTAAAAGGCTTGCTGTGTTCACCAGGTAAACAGGAAGCTTTGGTGTGTTACAAACAGAAGTTAAAATTTCCTTTATGCTCTATCATTGCATAAAAGGTATTATGTATGTATTATCAGCGTTATACCACAACATACCAGATATAGTGGGAACCAGGAAAGGCACTAGTTTTACCTATCTATAGTCAATGCACCTTGAGTCAGAAATCATACTAGAGGTCAGAGGCATCATTTTAATGATGTTAGCCCAATGTCTGAATTCCAATAGCACCCCTCTTGTGATAAGCTTAAAGCTTCCCTTGGCTCCCAAGAATTCAAATGTGTGACGTGGGGTGGATCTTAACAGACTTAGAAAGTTTGTACATTAGAGGATTATTTATTGTAACATGGTTAAGCTGCTATGGACTCTTTCTTTTTATTTCCTTGTCCCTATTGGCACTGCTGAGAATCAGACCTGGCCTTATGCAGGGAGAAAAAATCATGTGATTAATATGTGCTACAGAAATTTAAAAAAATCTCTCCATCTGTCCTGGATATCTCCCATGTATTCTCCACATCCATGCCTCACCCTGCCCTGCGTTCCTGGGACTATCCTGCATGAATCATATGAAAAGGACCCCCTTGTCCTCTGGCTTTGGGATGGGTTTAATTAATGCAGAGCACTGGTAGGAGATCAGGAAGAATTGGGAGAGTAAGGGTGGCACATTTACTCTCTTGGGTTTCTCTCTGCAGACTTCATTGACTGGCTAGGTCCCTTGACTAAAGCTCATAGCTCCTATCAGGATGTTCTTCCCACATAGTTCCTGTTCCCTCTCCTATTTCCACTAACCATTCCTTCCTTTTGCCCTTTCAGATCTAAGACCTACCCTCTTAACTACAGCCCCATGTTACTAACCCCAGAATCCTCACTATCTTCTGTTGGTTTGCTACTACATGCTTACCACTCTATAAATAGCCTTTTTATTAAACTCCCTTCAAATTATTTAATTTGAGTTTATCAGCTGCTTTCTGCCAGCACTCTGACTGATATATTATCCCGTGATAGTGTCTGACACTTTGTCATGAGAGATTTATTCTTTTGGCTTTCACTGTACCACCAGAAGAACACTGTTAGAAACTTAAAATCCATTATCAACCACTTATATATCCATATAAAACCTATTTTTTTTCTGATTTAACAACTCATCATGCATGGTGTCATTCAAGGAATAGCTATAAAATAATTTATCAATAGACTGCTGACAGGGGTATATGTTTTTCACTTTTATATTCCATTGTTGGAGGCGGTATAGTGTAGTGGTTAAAAGCCATATCATCTGGATTTTCATCCTGTTCTATTGCTTACTGATTGTGTAACTTTGGATGATTTTCTCCCCATCTTGGATCATAGTTTCATTACCTGGGAAATAAGAGTAATAACAGTACCTATCTCATGAGGTTCCTATGATGAGTAAATAACTTAGTCATTCAAAGCACTTAACATAGTACACAGTAACTTCAATAAATGCTAGCTTTATTATTAACACTTAGCATATTTATAACATATTCATTCATCTATAAATCCATTCTTCTATCCATCCATCCATTCAATAAATCTAGAGTTTCTATTATGTGTCAAGCACTATGCTTCCTGGGATAAAGTGCTAATGAAAACTAGAAAAGGTCCTTACCTACACGTAGCTTAAGGACTAGGTCTAGAGGCAAAAATACGTGGACAAATAAATGTAATCACAAATCACAATCACAAATAAATATAAACCTTGGATAAATACTATATGGGAGAAGTGACTAGTGTCCTACAGTAAAATCATAGAGGCACTCTATCTCTGAAGGAAGAGTAGAAGCCAATTAGACAAAGAAGGAAGAGAGATACAATCAGAGGGAAAAGTAAGTGCAAATATTGTAGTAGGGGGAAGGACAGTAAATATGAATGAATATGAAAGGCCCAGCTAGCTATAGAGGAAAGCAAAATCAGTATAGAGCCTTACACACAATGTTAAGACTTTTCTCTTTGTCTTAATAGAAATATGAAGCTACAGAAGTTTTTAAATGTGTGTATGTATGTGTGTGGCAATAATAAGCTCACTATATTTTGAAAAAAAATTATTCTAACCAACAACATTGTGGGGATGTAAGATGGATGCAGACAGACCAATTATAAGGATATTGCAGTAGTTCAAGAAAGAGATGATGGTGACTTGATGGCAGTGGCGATTGAAAATAGTGGATGAATTTCAAAGGTAAAATTAGCAGAACTTGACAATGGATTGAACATAAAGAGTGAAAGTTTCAAGGATGACCTGAAGTTTTCTTATTTATGTAACTGGAAAAACAGTTGTGTCACTCAATTTTAGAGTACACTGAAAAAGAACCAGTTAGCAGTCATGAGATATATTTCAGTTTGCATAATTTGTGTGAATTAACTTGAAACATTCAAGAAGATAGATGACATTTTCAAAAGTTGAATGAGTGTACCATTGACCCATATTTTGTATGGGGATAAAGTGATTTTTATGGATTTCTTCCAACTCTTTGGTCTAATTCTGGTTTTATCAACAACCAACTATGTAGTTTTTGGCAAGACATTTACCTTTCTTGAGCCTTAGCTCTCTCAACTGCAAAATAAGGAGCTTAAACAATATGATCTAAAATATAAAGTCCTGGCACTCTCTAAAGTGCTTTGATTTTATACAAGTTAATAAGCAAGCCAAGGATAAAAACAAATTTTTATAGTTTTATAATATATTTTAATCATACAATTCTACCTCTTCTTATTCCCTAAATGAATGGCCCAGAGTTAACTATTCTAAATTAAGAATAGAGTAACAACTGGAGTATGCCAACTAGACATATTAAAGTCAATTATTTGACTAATATAAACAAAATATATGGATATTGTAGATCAACATTTTGGAGACTAAAGTTGTCTGCCTTTTTTGTTACCTTTCTTTAGCAACAATCATTCAATTCAACTAGCTAATTATTCCAAATTTCCATTTCACTTCTTTTATTTCAAATACTGTCACATTTATTATTATTGGTGTTAATATATCTAGAGTTTTATTGATTATATCCAAAAAAGACTTGAGGAAACTAACAACAAAAGGTATCTTGGTATAATATAATTTCTAAAATGAAATGTATTTAATTTATAATTAATAATTTATAATGTAATATAATTTCTAAAATGAAATAAATACATGTATTAAATATGGAGAAAATGATAGTAAAGGTTCCAAACAGTTCCCTAAGTGAATATAATTACTGTGAGTGAATATTAAGCTTCAGTGAATTTCTTGGCAAGCAAACACAACAGAGAGAAATGTGAGAAGTTATATAATATTCATTGCCTAATCAAAGGAAACATGGTTGCATTCTAGGAGCAAATTTTCTCCCTGAGACTAAATTCTAAAAGGAATTAATTCCATAGCTTTTTAGACTGGGGACACTAAAAAAACAGCATAATATTTTTATATATTTCCAGAAAATAAAAGTACTCAAACTCTAGAAAACAGTGGGGATGTGGGGGTGACAAAAAGCAAGAAAATGAATATTATTGGGCACCTACTAGTTGCCTTGTACTAAGTGTTTTATGTTTGTTATCATATTTTATCTTCAACCACTTCTTGTAAGATAAATATTATTTCAATTTAAATATGGGAGTCTTGAAGCATAGACATATGAAGTGTTCATAGCCTGCATTTTAGGTATGTATGACCTTTAGTGTGTTAAGCATCAGATGTAAAAGTGTTGATTCATATTGATTTTTACTGAACTCCCTAGTTGTACCATGCAGCCAAGCCATATGAGTTGCTATGATCTCCTGAGGGTGCTGCCACCATTTTGTACATGGGTTCCATAGGTATCTACTGAACCCTCATATTAATTCTAGTCTCCAGGAATTTCTCTTCTCTCCTTGACTTTATGTGTCACTGTTTCCTTTCATTTATCCCTCAGGGACAAAGAGATTGTATCTATGTTGTGTTTATTTAGGCTTTTACAAATGAATGAGGCTTTTTTCCTGCTTCCAACCTTGTAAAACATCTGGTCTCTTGATTGAAATGGAGTGAAGGAAAGCCAAAAAAATATATAATAATCATCTCAAGAAATATCCTAAACCACTAGTAAGTTGCTAGTGAAAAGCTGAAAATAAAACCTAGGTGTATCTGGAAAAAAATGGTGTGTATATTATATAAGAATAGCACAGAGCTTGAATGCATGGCCATAGGAGTTAAACAGAGATGGCTTTTAATTCTGGTTCTGCCAATTAGTAGGTTTGTGACCTTGGATGAGCTGTCTACTCTTTCTGTCCCTTTTTCCCCATTTCCAAAATGGAAATATGCAGTGTTTACATAATTTGATAATTTTGAGGATTGCTTTTATCAAAAAGTCCCAAAACAACAAATGTTAGCATGGATGCAGAGAGCTAGGAACACTCATACTACTAGTGGGACTGCAAACTAGTAGAACCTCTGTGGAAAGTAGTATGGAGATAACCTCAAAGAACTAAAAGTAGAACTACCATTTGATCCAGCAATCCCATTACTGGGCATATACCCAAAGGAAAAAAATACACTCTATAAAAAAGATATCTGCACTAGAATGTCCATAACAGCACAATTCACAATTGCAAAGATGTGGAAACAACCCAAGTGCCCACCATACATGAATGGATTAACAAAATATGGTTTATGTACACCATGGAGTACTCCTCAGCCATAAAAAATGGTGAACTAACATCTCTTGTATTATCCTGGATGGAGCTGGAGCCCATTCTACTAAGTGAAGTATCACAAGAATGGAAAAACAAACACCACATGTACTCACCATTAAATTGGTAGTAACTGATCAATACTTATATGCACATATGGAAACTACATTCATTGGGTGTCGGGCATGTGGGAGGGGGAGGATGGGATGGGTAAATTCACACCTAATGGGTGTAGTGCACACCGTCTGGGGGATGGGCATGCTTGTAGCTCTGACTTGGGCCGTGCAAAAGCAATTTATGTAACCAAAGTATTTGTACCACCATAATATTCTTAAATTTAAAAAATTAAAAATAAAACAAGTGGAAGAAAATAACAACAGAAATGCAAAAAAAAAAAAAAAAGAGAGAGAGAGAGAGAGAGAACAGCAAGTTCAATCTAAATGACAACTCAAGACATATTATCTGTAACTCCAAGATAACCTGCAAAAATAACTCAATACATGCTGTAAATTCCAATATGTGTTAATGTGGGTTAAGGTTATGTTTATGATCAGTTAGAAAATTCCCATCCCACTTACTAATGTTGTCAGTTCTCAAGTTCAGCTTTTCATTCTAACAAGGAACACATTTTCCCCTAGAATACCTTGGCCTTTAACTGCCCTTTCCATTTAATGTCATAGATCATCTAGCAAACCTGGCAATTAGCTAACCCTGTATCTTATTTTCAACACCTGTACATTTAAGATTAGCCTTAGGCAAGATTGTTAAGTAGGAGACGTTTTCCTCTAATCTATTTTTAAAAATCTATTTCCCCCTCTCCAGGGACCTAACATGCAACAGTTGACCCAGGTTATGGGGACTTTCTTAATTTTTCTTCTTCCATCAAAACAAATTTATCTTCTGCCCCATTTTAGAAAAAACTCATTCAAAGATTCACAATAAATTAATATTTGGTAATTGCTTTAAATATTTCTCATATTCAATATGGTTTGTGTTTTGTTTTTTTGTTGCTATTTTATCATTATTATTATATATTTCAGAATATTATGAGGATACACACGTTTTGGTTACATAATTTGCTTTTGTACAGTTTGAGTCAAAGTTACAAGTGTGCCCATCACCCAGACAGTGTGCATTATACCTATTAGGTGTGAATTTACCTGTCCCCTCCTTTCCCCTCTCACCTACTTGATTTCCATTGAGTTTTATTTCCATATGTGCACTTTATTATGAGCTTCCATCCCACAAAGATGATCTAAAAATTTCAAGAAAATTATGAAAGATAAATGGAAGATCAACTTTTTGTTGTGTGGTTCAAATTATATGAAGGCTGATGACTACTACATCTAGATGTGAGTCTGCCCTTATATAATATAAAATGCTGTGTTTTTTTTCTCATAAACACCGTGGAAACACATAAGTAAAAATTTAACCAGCATGTGATCTTTTGATATATTTATTGAACACCCTCTGACATAGTTAATTCTGAGGACTTTTTTTTTAATTGTTACTCAATAGCAACCAATACACATACACACTTCCCTTTCTCTTTCATCAGATAAATAAAATGGCATACTGATCAATGGCCCACTGGTATTAAAAGACACAGCTAACATGGCATTTTAGGAAGGAAAAGATGCTTTTGTAAAAAGTGAGTGAAGGGTGATAGTATTGCTAGGTAGCATCACAGGATACTCATTTCCCAATTTAAATAGGAGGACCTACTAGGCTGAAAAAAAGATTGGCCCTGACCTGCAGGCATGGCACAGAGTACAGAAACAGGTACTGGGATATTAGCATCATGTTGTGCTCATAATTTGTTTATTTTTTTTTAATTTACTTTCAGCTGTGCAGCTTTCTCTAATGCTCCTCCTGTGGCCATGCTGTTTTTGACTTTGGCATGTTTTATTTAAAATAAAGAACACAGCAATAATTGAACTCCAGAGAACAAAACACCCCCAACTTAGTTGTCTTTAACAAAACAAGAGATTTTGTGTTGCTTTAGGGACAGCAGAAGTGGAAGTTGCACATCTGGTAAAACTCTAAAGAAATAAGGGTCGGTAAGGGACAATTATTTCATGGTTGCAGTATCATGATTTACCCCCTCAAAAAGAGACAAATTCTATACCTGGAAAATCAGTAAATGAACAGTAGAGAATCATTCTTATATTGCTGCAAAGAGAAGCGTTTGCTAATTTCCTTCTTTTCATATTCATTCATTTCATCTCTTAGTTATTTCTCAATATCTACTAGTCCCTATTGGTTTTAATTTCAACTCATTTCGTACTCCATCTGCTAGATCTATTCCTTTCATGGTTTGTTTTGCTTAACATCTCTTTAATTCAATAACTAGATTCATTTGAAGAGACATAAAAATGGCATTGATATTATTGAATATGGACCACCATGACAAAGAGAAAATACGTAGCACATGTAATAGGCAAGAACACTATTATTCAAGGGAGTTATTCTTAGAGTTTTTCCTTGTAAACTCCACATAAATATATACTTTTGTGAAAAGAAAAGATAGGCATGGAAAATGCTATGTATCCTGCACTAAAGACACAAAGTAAACACTGTCATATTTTCCTGTTAAGTATATTTTTGAGGCAATTATTTCTGAAAAACATTTTTCCTTGTGAGTTAGGTCTTCTCTAGAGCTAATGGGATTCGATATTTACCTCCAGAAAAACCATGAATTGCACTGCCAATTTCAATACCTAAAGACCAATTAGTTAATTCTTAAATTAATTTTTTAAAAAAAACTTGGTTAGTTACTTTTAGATTGTAACCTAGTAGCACTGGGCCAAGGTAAAGTTCATTTCTACCCTAGTTGTTTTGTAGGGAATGTATGGTATTTCTGGGGCCATACTCCCCAATGATCATTCTAGGGTACCTCGATGACTATTATAGCTTTCAAATTCAGTCTAAGGGTTCTGGAGAGGATACAGGATTTAACTTTTCTCATTACTTTCTGTCATGTTTTCTTCCCTTTACACTCCAATCCTAACCTGTATAATGACCACTTCAGTATGAGTGAATTTTTGTCATTATCTACATGCCTCTTGCTCCTCCCTGTACTTCTACAGCCTAGGGGGCATAATGAGCATGTACTGTGATTTCATACAGAAAATATAGAAAGGATAATTTCCAAATCAAGTATCCAAAGTAAATTCAAGCAATCCATGCAGAAGTCATTGTATGAAAAATAAACATTAGATAATGGAAGAAATAAACAAGATATTTAACTACACTGTGAAGACATATTATGAATCTCTGTTGTTCGTGCCAAAAACTTCATCTGAAATATTGCTGACAATATCACAAACTTACAAGAGATACTGATTTTAATTAGATCCATTTGGTGCCTTCATCACCAAATCTTGGACAAAATCGAGTATAGATATTTTCTATGTGAACGTTTCAAAATGTTCAAATGTTTTATAATATAGCACATTTAACTGATTTGTTTTTCACATTTTAGCATCTCTAAAATCAGGACGCCCCTTAAAAATTGATGGCATGTCAGAGTTTAATAGAATTTTTTTCTTTCTTGGTGCAAAAATATAGTGCATCTTATAATTGATGGCATCCTAAATTTCTAAAACACAGTGTTACCTTGCTATTGTTACTGAACTAATATATATATGATTTATTTTTTATGCTTGATTACTTAAGCTGTTGAGAATGGAACATTTCTACCCTAACAACTTCCTGAAACTTGAAATCATAATTTTATTTTAATACCTTTCCTTATGAATAATCATAATTTAATCTCATGCTATTTTGGTAAAATCTTTTAAATTTCATATATGCTAAAATAATGAAAGGATTGGCACAGCACATCCACACTCTAACAGGTATTTATTGACTACACTATATAGACAGAAGCATCAATGATGATATTTAATTAAGTTTTTATAATCAAGTAATTCCGCTATTATCTACTTTAGAAAAATTCCTTAGGCATTACAGCAATAATAGTATATTATTTTACCATTGTCAAGCAAATCCAAGTTAAGTTATCAAAAACATTTTAACTTTGGTCCCAAACGTTATTTTGGTAGAAGTAAGAAAAAATATATAAATACAATAAAATTACAATAATAAAAATACAATTTTAGTGTACTTCAGTTGTCATCAAATTGTCATTAAAAAATATGAATTAACCTTTACAATAAAATGAAGACAATAATTAAAATTATCTATCAGTTAATATTTTTCTCTTGAGCCATATGTGAGTTTAGATTGTGCTACACTTGACTGACATAATTTGTAATATGAAACACAATTTCTAATAATTAGTCATCTGTGGCTTTACTTGAATTTCAGAATATTTAAGTTGTTGATTTGCTATGGGCATAGCTACTGCAATCAATACAGGGCAAGGAATTAAGGTAGAATCTATGAAAGCAAAATAAAGATTTTAACTAATTATATGGTAAATTAAAATAATAGAGTCTTTTCTGTGGGCTTGGATTATCTGTATTTGCATTCTACACTAAGTGAATTCATCACTAGGTGACTATTCAGACAATGTGCTATACAGTAAACTCCTGGAAGTCTGGTGCCAGTTTTCATTGTATTTCTCATCACCTTAGAAAGTACTTTGCATACAATAGAGTCTCAGTAATGGTCTGAAGAATAAACTGCAGAAGAAGAAAAATACATTGCCTAGCTCCATAGTACGAACATTTTGATGAGAAGTTATATATTCTTTCTTTCTGCTGTACAGTATAATAGTTCCAGGCTCAAACATAGTAATTCCTCAAATAATAAAAGTTTTCAGTAATATGCTAGTAAATTTGCATTATTAGCTGTGATTATAGACAAGAAACTTACCTCTCAAAGTCTCAGTACCTTCATGTATGAAGTCAGGAGATAAGACTGTGGAGTTCACATGTAGGCAGAAATGTTTTATGAACTAAAAATACTATAAAACAATAGTTTATTGTATATTTTAAGATAACTAGAAGAGAAGATTTGACATGTCTCCAAAACAAAGAAATGATAATTGGTTGAAATGATGGCTATACCAATTATCCTGATTTGATCATTATACATTGTATGCATGTATCCAAATATCACATGTACCCCACAAACATGTACAATTACTGTGTATCCATGAAAATACTATACAATTTTGAGCTTAAATGTTTTTGATAAGTTCATTACTGCCAAGTTGTATGACCATGGCAACACCATCCATGTCTATAATAGAGGTTGACTTCATTTTTGATATTTTACTGCTGACATATTTTAAATTCCACCACTCCTTCTTCCCCTCCTTCCCCATATTTGAGCAAACTCAAGATCAGAAAGCTCAGGTGCTCTCTCCTCTTTAGCATCAGCAGAAAGTTTAAATCACAGAAACTCCAGACTGTGTGCAAGACCCCTAATCCTGGTCCCAATCCCTAACCATGTAAAAGCCCCAAGATAATCTCTTTTCCCTGATCTCTCAAGCCATGTTTAGACCAGCTTGGAAGCCATCTTGCTCTTTCTAGAAAGTTTCATTATCTGGTAATGCTTCCATTATCTAGTTCACGCTTTCTTGGTGTGTGCCTGTGTGTGTGTATGTGTCTGTATGGGCATGGTGTCATCAGTCCTGACATTGGAACCACATTTTGGGCTTGGGGATATCCATCCCATTTCTGCAGAATGGCCACAACGATGTCCACCAGTCAATGCAAATGGATTTCCTTTTAGTTGTACAGGGTACAGTCAGTACTGCTATATTCAGTGACCTTACATAGTCCCATCTATTTGCAAAAACAGAAATATCAGCATTTGTGTTTTGAGTAATATCAGTTTATTTCTGGAAAGAAGTCATCTATTTTCAACATACCTTTCTCCGCCTGAGCACTTATTTCCAAATGAGGAAAGAAAATGATAGAAAAAGTAAGTAATTTATGCAGGGTCCCAGATTAGTTAGTAGAAGAGCAAGAACTGGAACCTGAGCCTTCCAGTTCCCAGTTCAGTGCTATTTGCACTAACACTACTTTGCTTTTATGATCCATCCACCAACTCCAAAGACATCTCCTTTTGAGATCTTCTAGGGTATAATGTTCTCTTCACACATAAAAAGTTGCTCTGCAGGTTGCACAAATTTCATAGTCTCCCGAGCTGCTATGTCCACTGATACAACTGTGCCCTGGAATGATAAATGATCTCCTGCATATCCAAACTTCCTAAAAGGATCACTTGATAATTGTGAATCTTGGAGTATAGTGTCTTAAACTGACTCTCAATTATTATATATTTATATGTATTACTATAACTCTTCACTCAAAGTATAAGTTTCATAAAGGCACCAACATTTCTGGGCACATACTAGTTAATGAATTAATATTTATTTGTTCATTGATGTATCTGCACTATCAATAACCACACTTATTGTTAGAGAAACAGAATGTTAACAATTTGTATTTGGTCAATATACTCAGAATTTTTCTACATACCCAGTTTTATATTTTAAAAAAAGCAAGATATAAAGGAGAAGCTGTCACTATGAAGTGTACTTTAGGTCCCTTAACTGATTTTTATTCCGTGTGATAATCCAAACTGTTTTTTCTTTAATCAAGGAAAATGGCCTAGTTTTTATTCTTATGGATGTTTTCCTGATGGGTTGTTGGTCATTGAACAGCACATTGTGTTTAGTTTATCTAAGCAATGAGTGCAGTTTTACAGGAGATAAAACAGGGGAAACAACAAAGGGAAATATGAAAAAGAGTGTCTGTATTCCCTAAACAATTGCTAAAATTTATCCTTGCAGAGAATTATGTAACTAACATATTTCAAAATTTTATCAAGTCCATATGGTCTGATGTTATTTTCCCCCATGTTACATTATGTTTATAAAAAATTCTAGTTGAATCTCTGTCTTCCAATTTCTGTGAATTTAATGGAATAGGACTTTAGTATTCTAGAATATAAGAGGAATTGGAGGAAGATAATTTAGAGGGACAGGCAGATTGCCGTTACTTGATGGTAAGGAGAATCATCATGATGATATAGTAGAGAAAGCATAGCTGACATTTTGCATCTTACTAGATGAACGCCATCCTCGTTGTCCTAGTTCATAATGGGTAATTATTAAACAACAGACTTGGTAATTTATAAACAATAGAAATTTATTGCTCACAGTTCTTGAGGCTAGAAAGTTTAAGATCAAGATACCAGCAGATTCAGTTTCTGCTGAGGACCTGTTCCCCATAGACAGTACATTCTTGCTGTGTCCTCACATCATGGAAGGGTAAGGCAGCTCTCTGTTGCCTCTTTCATAAGGGCACTAATCCCATTCACGAGGGCAGATCCCTCATGACCTAATCACCCCCTAAAGGCCTCACCTCTTAATACTATCACATTGGAGATCAGGTTCTAACTTACAGATTTTGGGGGAACACCAACATTCAGATCATTGCACTCATGTTGGCATTAGTGAAAAGCTCTTAATTTCATAATGCTCTTGGATGATCCATGGGACCAGATCATTACCTAGTAATGTAACCTATATATCTTATAGTTAAAACATTTTCATGAATACTTACTAGTAAGTTATCCAAACAGATTTTACAGCAATTAGACTGCAGACTTCTAAGGATCGATATATTTAAATATAATATACCAGATGTCAGTTCAAAAGTTCTGTTTAATCATTGATCCAATGTGTTTAGGCATTAAAATACATAATTACACATAATTTACAACTATTTAGTCTAGCAATAACTGCAGAGATAGGAAGACAGAAGAAAAGACAAAAGGAGAGAATAAATCAATAGAAAAATAAAAAAATAAATGTCACACTTAAAAAATAACTTTCCCTATATCTGGAAAAAAAAACTTTCCCTGAAAAATGTTAATGTAGCATTGAAAAGTTTACCAGGTGAAAGCAGGCCATCTCTCTTTTCATTTTAAATATGGTAATTGATTATCAGTAATTGGCATAAAATTTTTCTCCAAATAAGACCTTTTATTGGTGAAAGAAAAAATAATAGTGCACAGTGAGGAAATATCCCTCTGTATAGTTCCAAATAATTGGCTTCCAGTGTCTATTTTTGTCAGTATATGTCAGTTCCATGAAGCTAATCAACTATTATCTAGATCTCTGTTTGATATTGCTGGTAAAATGTTATCTAAAACAGCATCATCTATAGTTTTGAGTGTCTGAGATGTTGTTTAATAACTTCTATCTTTAAAAGTGAGAATGTAACCTGTGACCTTATAGGTAAAAAAACAATTGCAATTATTTTTATCAGAATTGTGATAAGTAGATCTCTATGTTCTACTTTCTTATCATTGTAGCCTTCTGAAAATATGAATTTATTTAATTACAATATACAGATAACTTGAGAATGGAAAGCCAGTTATAATAACATATATAATTTTTCAAATGCCAGCACAATACTGGAACTGTACTTAACATAACAGTGCATTATTACACATGGTTCTGCACACATTCACTACATTGGAGATTTGATGATAACGTTACATATTAATACATGCTCATAACTTATAATTATATTCAAAGTACAACATATTCTTATCCCAAACCATTAATTTTCTAAAGGTTGAAATGCATTTGTTTCCTCTGTTTGTTACTTTGGTTTTCAACTTCTTTGTTTTTAATGTGTCCATGAAGTACCATTTTTCATGTGGTCTCTGTTCAACTAATTACAGACATTTCTCTAAATGCTTAATACTTTGCACTTAAAAATTTGGAAGCTAAGCAGCTGAATACAAGAAATTTAGGTCCCAGATATTCCTGTGTCATTTCATTGATAGCCAGGACTATGTCGGAATCCCCAATAGCCCTTTCTCAATGCTAAGACCGAAACATACCTATTTGTATAGAGGGTTCAAATCTCAGTTTTGTCATTTAATAGCTGTTTGAACTTGAAGTACTGAAGGTCTCTATGCTTTTGTTTCCTCATCTATAAACTGGTAACATTCATTGGACCTGGCTCAGGTCGTTGTTGGGGAGATTAAACAAATTAGTATATGTGAAACTCTTAGAACAGTACCTCAATTGTTAAGTGCTATGCAATCAATTGCCATTGTTATTTTTCAAATTGATAAACTTAGTCAATTGCCCAGAGGTGTTCCTGACAGGCTTCAAGAGAGCATTACCATTTTAATGTGAAATTATGCCAGCCATGAAACTCAGGAGAATGGTCTACGGGTGATTTTTTGCTTCCCTTTGCTCTTAGGATCAAGACAGAATTGCTACATGAGGTCTAAGGTTCCCAAATGCTTTCACTCCTACCTACCTGCCCAGCCTCATGTTATACCATGCTCAAACCACAGTGGCCCTTCTCACCCTCTCATAAGCTTTTCATAATCTTTTCTGTTTCCGTTTTGTCTTATGGAGCCATGTACATGATCCCTGCGTAAAACGTTCTTCCATCACTTGTTCACCTGTTTGACTCCTGTGCATTTTTCAGATGATATCTCTGTGTCATTGCTTGGGCCAAATCTCCACTATTAAATGCTTTCTTAGCTCTGTGAAACTCTCTTAGCATACCTCATCTGAGTTGTAACTTTGTGTTAATTTGTGTCCTTATTTGAATGTTGTCTGTTTCAGTGGCCATATTTTTAAATACTGTGAGGTCAGGGATTGTGCACATTTTTGCTAAACACTACAGTGCTCACGATGGTGCCTAACACAAAGTAGGAACTCAGGTACTTATTAAATGAATTAATAAATGAAAAAGTGAGGAGATATTATACATTGTGCCACATTTTCTTCATTTACACTAAAACAAACATGATGAATGAATCTAAAAATTTTGATGGTTATAAGTACTCTTCACACAAAAAAAGAAATTATTAGTCATTCTCCACTGGTAGTTTATCTGTAAGCAAACATTTATTTTATAGGCAAGAATAACCTTGATAACAAAGATGAAAGCTTTGAAACAACGTGATGAGACATAATCTTAAATACAAGCAACTTCAGGTGTTATCACATCTCACTGGGCTCTCACAGAAAGTTTTGACACTTCTGATGATTATAAGAAACTTCTACAGGGTTCAAATAAAATTGTGGGGCCCGGCGCAGTGGCTCACGCCTGTAATCCTAGCACTCTGGGAGGCCGAGGCGGGCAGATCGCTCCAGGTCAGGAGTTCGAAACCAGCCTGAGCAAGAGTGAGATCCCGTCTCTACTAAAAATAGAAACAAATTAATTAGCCAACTAAAAACATAAAAAATTAGCTGGGCATGGTGGTGCATGCCTCTAGTCCCAGCTACTCGGGAGGCTGAGGCAGGAGGATCGCTTGAGCCCAGGAGTTTGAGGTTGCTGTGAGCTAGGCTGATGCCACGGCACTCTAGCCCAGACAAGAGAGTGAGACTCTGTCTCAAAAAAATAAATAAATATAATAAAAAATAAAAAAATAAAATAAAATAAAATTATGAAGAACTTTCTGGAAAATCATAACTAAAAAGTTAAGTTATTGAAGGCTAGTACGTTAAGATAGAAATGGGAAAGTATTTTTCCTGTTCTCCTGTAAGTAGTCTGAAGAAAACAAACCAAAACAAACCTCTGCTTATCTGCAAGGGTTAGAAATATGTTATTACTCTTTTTATTTTGAAATTCACTCATGCATCCAAATAATTTCCCTATTTTCATAACTTCTGCTATAATTATTACACTTGTGATACATTTCAGTCGTCTTATTTGGTTTTTTTTTATTATTTAATTATATTATGGGGGGACAGATATTGATAAGGTTACATATATTGCCCCTGCCAACAATCCCCCCTCCCCCTCACCCCCTGTGCTAGAGCTTCAAGCATGTCAACCCCCTGGAGGTGCGTGTCACACCCATTATGTAAGTATACACTCTTCCCCTCCCCCCACCTGCCCACCACCCGATAAAAGATTTTTTTTTTTTGATATTTTGGTTACATTATATTTTTTGGCCTCTCCCTAAGAAGGGTTAGAGGTATTCCCTTCCCCCCCACAATGCTCGCCATATCCCTTTGGTTTGAACACAGAAACTGTTGAAGAAAATTCTTACATAAATAGGCAACTATGAGGTATATACTATATTCATTTTAAGCCATTGTATTTGAGGTTTTTAGTAGATATAAATTACTCAGTCCTACAGTGTAATACTTAGTAATAAGGTAATAATCCTCAGAAATATAAGAAATAAATAGAAATTATGTTAAATTATGTCCAAGTGATAAAGCTTTTTACGTAAGTTTATAGACAATTTCATGAAAGTGATGTACATAAGTCACATGTTAAGCCTTGAAATAATTCAGGGAATTTACTTATACTTATTTAATATACTTATTTAAATACACTTATTTAAAACCATTTGGAAAGTGGTTGACAAAAGTATATAGTCTTCTTCACTTTATATCATATTGAGTTATAAGTATTTATGACAACACTGCAATAATACCTTTTAAATACAGGACTAGGGACTATACTTTTATAACATTTTCAACCTCAGTATTTGCATGGATAACATTATATTATACTTATGAACATAGAAAGGGGCAATGATCTTAGCTGGAACTAACTGGATAGGAAATAAGTGAGTTAGTTAAAAGTAGTCTGAGTTCTCCATATAAAACTGCTCAGGAACAAAACTATCATTTAAGGACATTAAGTCTGTGTCTGCTGCAGGAGAACCCTCAGGGAGAGTCATCCAGTAAGGGAACTGAAGACGTAGTTAAAGTTATTTCTCTTTCAGATGCCATTTTCAATATAACCACCAAGCCTCTGGTCTAGGACTGTATTGGTCCTGGACAAAATAAAATGTTGCGCTGCATTAAATGCAACCAGTTTGACTTGATACATATTTCTTTCTAATCAGTGGAGGGTCTTGATGAACAGGATGGAAGGCTTTCTCCTGTGTCCACCTGGTAAAATTTGAAGGAGCCCACTCAATTGGAAAAGGAGGCTGAGTAAGACCTTTACTTATGTGGTGACACTGAGGGCAAAAACTAGCTCTAAACATTCGATCTAGGTCAGCTTCAGAATAATCATTTTAAACAAGTCTAGTCTGTTGTAACCAATGTCCTAGAGCCAGAGTGGGGAGAGATGGCTCTTTACAATCAGGGCAACACCACTTGTCTAAAGACATCTTTGCAACAAGACAGAATTAGTTAACAAAAACAACAGCATTAAATATCAAGTCTTTATAACAAAGTTAACATTAGACTTAAAATTAAGTCTGAGAAAACAAATTTGACATTTATTTTCCCCTAGCTTGGAGCCCTCTACCCAGGAAAAATATAGCAATGGCAATGGAAGAACACCTTTTCAAAAAAATAATAGTAGAAGTAGTGAATTTCACTTTGTAAGCTCTCAGTACATTAAATGGTAAATAAACCCATTACTATTAAATAGGAATAGTAAAGACAAACAATTAAGTAGGATGTTATTAATATTAGCAGGATTAGTTTAGCAATGTTTTAGAGGCCGATACCATACCAGGCACTTAAATTTGATGTATCTACATCCCAGTGGAATTTGTTGAGGGCCATTTGTCTTATCTTCTTTCAATTCTAAGCCCAGCTTCAGTTCTTATGAACCAGTTCAGTATAGAATGAAATTTGACACTTCTAAGTGACACAGTTCACAGGCTTTGAATATTAGTTTTCCAAGATGAGATGGGTTCTTTCTGAACAGGGAAGCTTTATATAAACTCAGATATGAAGCATGTTTTGCAGAGGGATCTGCACAATCATCTCACTTGGTGGTGTTAGTATGTCCACTTGATTTTTTGAAGTAGTTAACTAATTTGTTGGATTGTTGTCTAGTGTAGCTGATTTTCACCAGTGAGATGTGTAAGTCTGTACTGAAATCTCTGAGTTGTGCGAGTAAACAGAAAAATCTTGTCAAGCTTCTTTTCAGAGTATTTCTGGCAGTTTTTCCTTGGTGCTCCTAGATCTTGACCCAATCTCTTAGAAGTAGTTGATAAAAGGAATCTGGTTGCACTTGGGTTTTCTGTAAAAGAAAATTTTGCAAGTTTTATAAAAACTTTCATAAAAATTTATATATATAACTATAATATTAATATATACATTAATGTAACAAAAATTTATTGAGTATTATTATGGATTAATGGCCTTTGTAAATTTGATTTGTTTTTCCTAATTGTATTATTATCTTATGGTTAAATTAATACAGCTTAATTAATGTGAGTGTTGAATAAGCTTGTGTAAATACATGTCACATGATTAATCTCTTGAAACTCTAAACAAATTTATACACTGGTTCATTTTATTAATACACATTGTCTAATGTATTATATTTAAATAGCATCTAATAATAAAGTTAGGAAATAAAATACACAATTTAATACTTTGGTCATTTTAAGAGGTTTCTCTCTGAACACTAATTTCTTCATTTTAGTAGCTGAAAGATGAAATTTCTGGTAAGGAGTCACTTTTAATAATTCATTTTCATTGTGTCTTTTTGACATAGGGTACATTTAAATTACAGTTTTAACATCAAAATAAAGTACAGTTGTATCTTTGCAAAAAGACAAGTTAAAAAAATTTTATGTTGGATTCAAAAGAATGAGGAACCGTTGCAGCCAAGGCAGTGTCAGAGGACAGAGGGGATCACACAGAGCCTGTCAGCTATGCTAACAGAGTTTTCATTCTACCTGAGATATTGATTTTAAGTGATATATCTGTCTTAATGTGAAAGCAAAAATCTCTTTGATTTAGATAAAATTGTTTATTATTAATTTACCTTTAACTTAATGAGAAATCTGTGTCCTAAGCTAAGCTGCTTTAGAAAACAAGAGTGAATAAGGATATACTGAAGAGATGAATATTTGAATAACCTATAAAGCCACTGTTTTAGAACCCATAAATAATTTATGTTTGATATCCTCTACCATTTGGGGATCTTTTTAAATAATGACTTTCATTTTAATGTAAGATAATTACAAACACAAGGTAAATCTTTTGATATGTTTTCTGTGGCCATATTTTATAGAAAAAGACCTGAAAATATTTGTTTTCATTGTGGGAAGATAATTAGTGTTACTTTAGACAAAAGTAAAGTTAGCTAGCTAGACAGATAGATTGATTGTTTGATAGATAATATATAATTTTGATTTTGATAGTTAGAATAATGTAAAAGATAGATATATTTTTATTGTTTCTACATCTCCATTAAAATATACCTCCAGTGGACAGATGAAATGGACTCCCTGTGGCTAAAAGGAGGCACACCAGAAACAGAATCAAGTGGCCATAGTAGGGAGAGAGGTTGGTCACATACCCCATATTACTAACTGCTACAGGTCTTCTTTCCTGTGACAGACCAGAAACTAGCCCCCCTCAAAGAAAACAAGTGTCAAAACAACCACAACTGAGAGTTTCTGAATTGACCCTGATGGACCACCTGACACCAGCCGACCATAAGCCCCCTGCCCCCCCTTTGCAGGCCCACCAGTAACTCCAGTTGGAGAGGAGACCACCCTTGCAAACATTCTTTGCTGATAAATAGCCATAGACCTCAACCGAGTTTCAGGGGATTTACAGACACTGCAGCACAAAACATCTTTATGCTCTATAGTTTACCTTTTGATGTAAAGACCTAAGCTCTACCTCATTTTAAGTTTAAACTCCACCCTAAAATGAAAATGGAATGTGTGTTACCTATGTTTGCCCACTGCACAGGCACTTGACTTCCCTCATAAATATTCATAGATTTTCTCCAAACCTGCTTAATATCTACATAAGGCAGACCCTGAAAGACATAAACACCAGTTTTCCCTCTCCTGTCTTCTGAGCATGTGCTTTAGGTTTCCCCCAGGCTATGTTCCTTGCTCTGCAAATTGTCTCTCTGAAAATAAAGTTTTCTCCTTTTCTTTCCTCCATAGAGCTCATGGTCATTTCACTAACATCTTTAAATAATGACCAAAATAAATTTCCATTTCCATTCATTCAATTAAGGGTCTAGTATTCTTCCACTCTAAAATCAGAGACACCTAGAATTTCCTAGGATCATGTCTTCATATTCCTTTATCCTATGTTTCTTAACCTTTTGTTGGGGAGTAGAAATCATGGCCCACTTAGAGAAGCTAACAAAACAAAGACTGTTTCCACTGAAAAATGCACATAGACAAAAATTTTTCATTTTTTATTTTTTTAGATGCATGTGTATACCTTTCTCTCTTTAAAGCTGCATTTCTTGACAAAAAATTTTTATAGAAGTTCAGGGGGTTCACAGACATTTCATGTCTTATAGAGCCTGGTTAAGAACACTTGTTTTTCTAGATAACTGCAAAAAGAATGCATGATAAATCTCTTCTAATTCCTGTGGAAACTTATTCCAAAGACACCAAAAGTTGAGCTAGTTAATTATCTTAAGTTTGTCAATTAATTCTTTTAAGCCCAAACATGCAGAACTGGATTGGCATATGGCTTCCCTTTCAAACAGCATTTTTTGTAATTGTAATTTTATCACTGGTACTCAATAATCTAGAATATTAGTTGCAGCCATTATGAGAAGAAAGAAATTTGGTTTAAGGCAACACACCATATTTTTAACAGTTTTATTGAGAGATCACTCACTTACCATACAATTCACTCATTTAAAGTATACAATTCAATGGTTTTAGCATATTCTTACATATGTGCAACGACCACCACAGATGACTTTATAAAAGAAACCTGGTACCATTTAGCTATCACCCTCTACTCTGTATCCCTTCCCTCCTACTCACTCTATCCCACTCCCCCTTTTCCTATTCTGTACTTTCATAAGAATGAAATTGCATAATATGTGGTATTGTGGGACTGGTTTCTTTCACTTAACACGTTTTTAAGGTTCATCCATGTTGTAGCATGCATCAACACTTTATTCCTTTTTATGGTCAAATAGTATGTCATTGTATGAATATACCACATTTTGTTTATCATTTTGTCAGTTGATGGACATTTAGGTTGTTTCTACCTTTTGGCCTTGATCAGTAATGCTGCTAAAAACATTCATGTTGACATGTTTTTGCTCCTCTTCAGTATATACCTAGGAGGGGAATTGATGGGTCATATGACAATGCTATGTTTACTCATTTGAAGAACTGCCAGACTGTTTTCCAAAGTGGCTACACTATTTTAAATTCCCACCAGCAGTGTATGAGTGTTCTATTTTCTCCACATTCTCATCAGCATTTTTGATTTTCTGACTTTTTGATTCCAGCCATCTTAGTGGGTGTGAAGAGGTATCTCATTATGGTTTGGATTTGTATTTCCCTGATAACTCATGATGGTGAGTATCTTTTAATGTGTTTATTAGCCATTGGTATATTTTCCTTGGATAAATGTCTATTCATATCCTTTCCTTATTATTAAATTGAGTTATCTGTCTTCTTATTGAGTTGTTATAGTTCTTTATATATATGCTAGATACAAATCCCTTATCATATATGTGAAATTTATTCTGTTAAATTTATTCCTATGTTATGTTATGTTATTTATTTATTATTATTATTTATTTATTCCTATGTTATGTTAAATTTATTCTGTTATTTATTTATTTATTTATTATTATTTATTTATTCCTATGTTATGTTAAATTTATTCTGCTAAATTTATTCCTAATTAGCTTATATTTGTTGATTTTATTATAAATAGAATTATTTTGTTAATTTCATTTACCGATTGTCCATTGCAAATATGTAGAGATACAATTGATTTTGCTTTGTTGATCTTAAATCCAACAACCTTACTGAACATATTTATTTGTTATAATAGATTTTTAGTGGATTGCTTAGGATTTTCTATATATATTATTGTATCATCTGCAAATAAAGATAGTTTTACTTCCTTATTTCTAATCTGGATGCCTTTTATTTTTTTTGTCTTGCCTGATTGCCCTGTATAGAACTTTGAGTGCAATGTTGAATAGAAGTGGCAAGAGTGGATATCTTTGTCTTGTTCTTGATGTTAGGGGGAATGCATCCATTCTTTCACTATTAAGTATGATGTTAGCTGTGGGTTTTCTGTAGATGCTCTTTATCTGGTTGAAGAAGTTCCCTTTTATTTCCAGTTTGTTGGATGTTTTTTATCACAAAAGGGTGTTGGAGTTTGTCAAATGCTTTTTCTGCATTCACTAACATGAACATTTGATTTTTGTTTTTTATTCTATTGAAATAATGTATTACATTAATCGATTGTTAGGTGTTAAATCAAACTTTCAATCCTAGGATAAGCCCCACATGATCGTGATGTATAATTATTTTTATATGTCACTGGATTTGGTTTGCTAGTATTTTATTTTAAGATTTTTGTGTCTATATCAATAAAATATGTTCATTTGTGGTTTTATTTTCTTGTAATGTCTTTGTTTGGTTTGAGTATCAGGGTAATACTGCTTTATAAAATGAACTACTTTTTGGAAAAGTTCATGAAGAACTAGTATTAATTTTCCTATAATTTTGGTAAAATTCAGCAGTAAATGCATCTGGGCCTGAGTTTTTCTTTATGGATAGTTTAGATACAAGTGTATCTACAATATCATCTCAATTTAAAAATATAAATATGTAACATATAGTGGAGAAAATAAGAAGAAAATATATTTCCAGTATTTTAACAGCTATCTTCAGATCATTTTTATATCTTTATTTATATTTACTTTTCTATAATTAACATGTAGTGATTTAATGATTAAATGTTTTAAATCACTGAAAATTTTGTATGATTATAAATTTTTTATTTTTCTGAAATTCTATTTTCATATAATATTACTAACAGTGTGACTTACAGGTTATTAGTATTTTCATTCCACAAACATTAAGCTAACTATGATATGCAAGGCGTTATGCTAGGAACCAAAGAAATACAAAGAAAAATAGGATATACAATTCTTAAGGCGATTAAAATTCATTAGAGAGTGTAGTCACTGAAAATATCTTCAATACAAGACAGACATCTTTCAATCGGCATATAGAATTTTGGGGCAGAGATTACATCTGGGCCCCAACATGTAAGCTTGCTCCTAATATTAGCCTGTACAAAATGATTTCAACACCATTACTTTGAAATACCTTCTCATACAACTGGATGATGATCCTCCTAACACTGCCACTGACCCTTAGGCCAGGAAAAAACACTCTGAGAAGCAAGATTATCTGGGTATTAGTCACAGACCTGTCAAGTATAACTATCCTGCACGCAAGTAAGTAAATTAAGCTATAAAAATGCTGTAAAAAGCTTAAAATATAATGCACTACAAAGGAAATTATCATTTATAAAATGTGAACTAAAATAAAATCTTAACCCCCCCCCCACAGGCTGACTGAATGGACCCCCTCTTGGCCAAGGGGATATCCCAAAACTAAATTGCCTGCCATGAGAGGAGGGAGGTCAGACATGCCTCATCATGCCCCCCTATCTTCTTGGAAACATCCTGTGTAACCCATTAGCAGTCCTAAGGGTATTTATTCGAGACAAACCTGCAGGTCCTCAATTTACACAACAAATATATGTCAAGTGGCTATTCCTCCCATGTATTGATTTATGACTTTACCTGTAACCCCTGTCTCCCTGAAATGTATAAAACCAAACTGTAACCCAGCCACCTTGAGACCACTTGTTCAAGGCTTCTTGGGTGTGGCTCCAGGTCATGGCCCTCATATTTGGCTCAGAAT
>CAUYPO010028258.1:0-13812 GCA_963574435.1 Cheirogaleus major
TCCCAGGAACCAGAGAGTTCAAATAGCGACACTTCTCTGGGATGGTACTTTTTGGGGGAGCAATAAGCCCATTCTTTCCCCTCCAGTGGCTGCTTGGCTACTGGTTTTCAGGGCCACTGTAGTTCTAAGGCTGCTCTATGAGTTTTTTTTTACATTCTATTTTCCAATGGCTAGAACATTACCATTTAAGACAGATTTGTTGGAAAAACTCTTATAGACATTGGCCTAGGCAAATAATTTTTGAAGAAGACCCTAAAGACAATCACAGCAGCAAAAAAAAAATAAATAAATGGGACCTGTCAAATTAAAAAAGCTTCTGCCCAATCAAGGAAACTATTAAGAAAGCAAACAGACAATCTACAGAATGGGAGAAAATATTCGCATGTTACACATCCGATAAAGGGCTGATAATGAGAATCTATATAGACCTCAGGAAAGTCAGCAAGAAAAAACCAAACAACCCTATCAAAAAATGAGCAAAGGTTATACTGAACTTTTAATTCAGAATCCTGGATTCTTTCTCTGGCCCCACCATTAACTCATTGTGTGACTTAACTGTGTCACTTAACCTCAGACTTCAGTTTTCTTCTTGCTCAAGGAGGGCTACTGCTTGCTCGTCTGACATCATATGGATTTTGTGATAATCTAATGGGATAACAGATATAAAAGAATTTTGAAAAAGATAAATTATTTCGAAATATAAATTGGTGTGGTAAGTAAACATTTATTATTCATCATGACTTCTCACCGTGTCAAGAACAGGCTCCTTTATTTTGCTAATTGTTACTTTTTCAGTTAGGTTGTCTCTCATGACTCTGTTTATAATTACTCATATTCCCATTCTCCTTACCATGCTTTATTTTTCATGGTACCTATCACCTGCCAACACCTGGTATAATTTAGTTAATAATATTATTGTCTGTCTCTCTGTCACTAAAATATATAATTCATAAGGGAAGGGATTTTATCTGTTTTTCCCCCCCATGTCCCCAAAACCCAAAAATGTGACTGATACATAGTAGATATTCAGTAAATATTTGAGTAAATGAATTTTGCCAGTTAAACCTGCTCTCTTCCCATCTAGGTACAGATAGTATTAGCCTATGTAAAATCAACATTTTTACTATTGATCCAACTGAAGGTAATCCTTGTGCTGTATAGGTAGCTGGTTGTCAATCCTGTTGTCTTAGAAGGTCTGAAGGTAAGATAAGTCTTTTCTTTAGATATAATCATCCTTTTGAGGCCATTCTTCTAAAAGATTAGCCTTATGATTAGGTGGAATAGGTAGTTACTATGTTCTGAGGGGCATGGCTTAATATAATGTTTCACCTTAGGGTTCAATACCATCTCTCCCATAAACTATGTGACCTTGTTCATAGTACTTGAATCTCTTCAGGTCTCTGATGGCAATAACAGTAATGTCTAATTCATAAAGACGTTGAACAATCAAATAGGACGTTGTACATAAAGAATCTAATACAGTCTGGCACATTTTAAGAGCCAAAGAAATAGTAGTCCTACTTAAGTGATGTCATTTGGGGGGATTCCTAAAAAGACTATGAAGTCTCTTCCTGACTATTGGAAATATATCTGACCTTCTGTAAACATCCTCCCATCCCCACAAAATGAAAATGTCCAAAAGGCACCTATATATTGAACCAGAGAGTATATGTATATCCCCCTGCCTAGGTAATGGATAAGGAAAGTGTGTGGAGAGATAGCAGTTGTGAGGGACACAAAAGGAGGCTGAAAATTTACTTCACCAAATTCACAATATCATGCTGGGCTGGCCTTAATGATTGGAGCTTGGTCCAATTCCCATTGGGGAATATTTCTAAGGCAAGCACTCCACAATAGAGAGTTCTGGAATACTGGAAACTGTGCTGCAACTTGGAAGCTTCCCTTCTGCCAACATGATTTCATGGCTGCCAAAAAAGTGGGCAATATTTCCCTGCAACAAATTTAATGAGTATATGCAGCAGGTACTTAGGAAAAAACATCCAGTCTTCTTTTGAATGAAGCTGTAATTCAGCAACATCACATCCCATTTTTGATGTGGAAATTTCCTCTGGCTTTGAATTTCCTCCTGATTGCTTTCCTTTGTCAGATGAGAGGAAGGACCGCCTTGATTTAAGTTCTATCTCCTGAGATTGTGCCTGATTGATAATATGCAAATGAAAATCAAATAAACTCTACCCTCACACAAGGCATCAACAGGAGGTCACTTTTCAGGCTGGAAATTATACTCCAACAAGTGTGCTCTCCCCTGGGGGAGTAGCCACAGGCTGCCACATGCCTGTTTCACCTTCCTCCAGATGGTGTGTGTTTGGTGTTTGGAGCAGCTCATGAGAGGTCATTAACCTACAGAGGAGAGACATTTGCTCCCTTTTGCTCTGTCACTTAAGAGAGAACAGAGATGAGTTTCTAAGTGAATGTTTCCATCCATTTGCAATGCCCGGTGACAAGTATTACCTGTTTTGTCTCCAAAAGTGGATATGAGTGTAACAGAGTCAACCAGATCATGAATGAGATAGCTTAAATGAAAATATATTACTATTCCATTGATTCGTCTCTCTCTCTCTCTCTCTCTCTCTCTCTCTCTCTCTCTCTATATATATATATATATATATATATGTATATAATGCTGTTTGTTCTAAAATGGAGGAGAGTGGATGTGTATCAACTATTGGAGGAGGTGTCTGTAACTACCCATTCACTTTTCTAGAATACATGAATTATCTTGTTTAAGACAGACAACAACCCTTTGAGGTTAAGTCAGACAAATAATACTCCATTTGGGGATATCCAACTGAGACTTAGGTAGGCTAAAGAATCTGCCCAGAAAATTATGGTTAAGACCAAGACAAGAATCCCAGCATATGGACTCCCATCTTTTTTCAATCTTTTAGAAGTCAGCTATGAATGAGTTTCCCATAATATTTTCAAGGTAACCTAGGGAAAGAGCTATTCTACATTGACTGAGTGTCATTTCCCTCTGGTAGTTGTTAATTTACAAAAACAAAATTTTGCTCTTTTATTTTCTTTTCAGTTTGTCCATTACCAGGACTTAATGTTTTCCTAATAATCCATTATTTTTCTTTGGCATAAAGGAAAGGTAAAAAGTTACATATTCTGTGTATAAATTCTAAGTCATAATTTACGGTTTGAAAATTCTAAGGATAGGGCTGAAACTTTGTTTTTTATTATGTTTACTTATGGGCTGGTTGAAGGGAAAAAGCAAAAATCTAGGGAAAGATTAGTGGCTGTGAAAAGCAAAGAATATATGTGACAAATTGAACAACCTTAGTGTTGTGGAATATAGATGGAAAAGAGGAAAAAGAATGAAGGCTCAGCCCACTACTAGCTAGAGGAGGGACACATTAGCAAATCATGACTCTGTTACAACATTGTTTCTATAGATTCTTTCTTGATGCTGGCCTACCCATGGCCTCACCCTTTCTTTCAGCATCCTGTTGTCTGATGCTGGCTCTTTCACACCAGACCTGCTATCCCTGTGTGATACTTTATGCTTCCACCTCCAGTACCTCACCTCCATCTAAGGTACCCATTGCTACTTCCTACCATGCTCCTTTAACTCACTAGGCACTAGAATATCCTGTCATAACTATTGAGAAAATGAAAAAAAAATCTTGAGTTGTAAAAATCTGCTCTGCCATTATTGAAGAGGGATAAAAGACACAGATAAAGCTAGTTGCAAAGTTAACAATAAACAATATTTCTCTCTAGGACATGCTACAGCTGAAAATGACCTAACAGTCCCTTTATTTGAGGGACTGTTGCTTTCTTACTCACTAAGGAACAGACTATCAGAAACTTTGCTGTTTGAAATTATACCAATTACAATAAAACATCCCATCTTGCCTGGAGGAGCTAAGTCATTTGATCCAGAGAAGCAGCCTTGATTTAAAAACCAAGTACAGAACTTCAGATAAGGGGTTTACACATCTATTTTAATTTAATTTTTTTCTAAGGAAACAGGACCCTGGTTCTACTTTTGCAGTCTAGACCAGATGTTGATGCCTTTACACACAGCTCTGCTTTGTGTTGAGCCTACGAAAACATAGATTCTTGCCCTGTCTCTGTTCCACAATGTTTGGGACCTCAGCTAGGAAGATTTGAAGGTAAGGGCAACTCAACAGCTGGGAGATAGAATCACTTTTTCACACGCATATCTGGTGCCTGGGCTAAGATAATTTAAAGACTAGGACTGCCAAATGAAGAGCCTACGCAAGACCCTTCCACTTGGCTTGGCTTCCTCATAGCATGGCAGCCTCAGGGTAACTGAACTTCTTAGCTAATGTCTCGGTGCTCCAACCATGAGTGTTCGATCTAGCAATACAGACACTGATGGCCCTTTATGAAAGCTTCAAAAGGGACACAGCATCACTTCTGTCATATTCATTGGTTAACTAGTTACAAGCCTGCTCAGATTCAAGGGGAAAGGACAAAGATCCATCTTTCAAATGGGGGAGTGTCAAAGAATTTGGGGGCCATATTTTAAAATCACCCCAGAGAGTATCAAGCACTCAGTTATGTACAAGGTGCTGGGTCTGCATCTTTGTTGCAGCTGCAAAGAAGAATCAGATGTGGCTCTTGAGCTTAGGATCAATATATTCAAATAGGATCCACTGATATCTTGCTGTAGAGTCTTAGGTATGCCACTTAATTTCTCTGAATATTTTTCCTTATCTGAGAAATAGAGATACACAAAACATTTTTGATATTTTTTTCAAGCCTTTTCCTCTGTTACATATTCCCCCCTGTCAGTATTACACTTCCATATCTATGGGAGGAGGAGTGACTACTCTGTTACACTATCTATACTATACTACATTACTTGGTTTTATTGTCATCATAACTGTGAACTAAACTAAAAATGTAAGTCCCCAAGCAGACTGAATGGACCCCCTCTTGGCCAAGCCCCACCTCCAAAAAAGCCAAAAAACCTTAAAGCTGAGTTGCCAGCCCTGAAGAGAAAGGAGGTCAGACATGCCTAATTATGCCCTATTCCTTTTGGAGTTATTCTTCGTAACAAGAAGATACAAAATTATTAACAAGCCTAAGGCCATTTAAGACAAAGGTAAAACCATACTTGCAGGTCATCAATTTACTTAACAGATCACTTTGAGTCTTGGTATGTGTCCAGTATACGTCTGGTGGCTTGTCTCTGATTAACAGACTTCCTTATCTTAACTTAAAACACTCCAAGCCTTTAGACAAAGCTTCATTCTTTAACTGATTACAAATCAAATAATTTTTAAGCCCACTTATAACCTGTAATCCCCCACTTTGATATGTCCTACTGTTACCAAAACTTGGTACTTGTCCTAGAGGCCAAATTAGTGAGAATGAAGAATGAGGACTAGTGGCTTGAGGAAAAGGAAAGAGACGTTTATTAATTTGCTGGCAAATGAGGAAAGCGTCAGACTAGCATCTCAAAAGACTTCCATCCTGCCTTAAGCAGAAAAACAGGGTTTCTTAAAATGGGGAGGTCTTGGAGGGTTGGGATGGGGTCTATGTGACCAGTGTCACATGTCATGGCTTCAGGCTATTGCTGTTTAACTATAATTGGTGATTTCTTATCTCTGGTGACAATGATCTCATGATCTTTGTTGGGACAATTCTGTTGAGTCATCTCCTGTGGTTTAAGATACTAGACAACAAAGATCAAAGAATATTTTTCTACCCCTTTGATTACTGGCCTCAGGTATGGAATGCAAGTTTTGATTCTCAAAAGGGTGGGGGGTTTAAAGAGACAATTCATAAAACATTTCCTTGCCCTTTTTCTAATCTTTACCTCTGTTACACTACCTTTTCATGCCAAACCAATGTATGCCCTTCATGCATTGATTTATGACTTTACATGTAATTCCTGTCTCCCTAAAATGAATAAAACCAAACTGTAACCCAAACGTGGTGATATCACTTGCTCAAGGCTTCTTGAGTGTGGCTCTCTGGGCTGTGGTTGTACATATTTGGCTCAGAATAAATTTCTTTAAATTATTTTACAAAGTTTGAGTTCTTTTCTGTTAACATAACACTTATAATTATCTGATTTTTTCTTGTTTATTTAATTTTTATATTTTGTCTATTTTTTTTTTTTTTTAGTGTGAGGACATTTTTTTCTTATAGCAGAAACCTTAGCAACAGACAGTAACTGCTCTATGTCTGTCAAACAGATGCATTGAATTCTTTTTTTTTCCTTTTATTTCCTTATATAATGGGGGTACAAATATTGTTAGGGTTACATACATTGCCCATACCACGCCTCCCCCCGCCACATGCCAGAGCTTCAAGCAAGTCCAATCCCCAGGTGGCGCGCACGGCACACATTATGTAACTCTACATCCTATATTTTGTCTATTTTTGTTAGAATGTAAGCTCTCTTAGGGCAGATACTTTAATTGTCTTGCTGAATGTTGTATCCCTAGAACAACCAAACTCTTAGAATGTGCCCAACGTAGAGTAGTACTCAGTGATTATTTGTTGAATGAATGAGTGAATGATTCAAATTATAACCTGGAGAGTATTTGTTAGGCAAAACCAAAGCAAAATCAAAGCAAGGGGCAGGGTGTGCTGAATGACTTGAGTTGACTAGTTGACTAAGCCATATGCTGCACTGGTATAACTAGATATACCTCTTCCGTATCAGAGATAAATCTGTGAAGGGGCATTGAGGTCAGCTGGTCAGGGTACTCTCCTCCTTGGAGTGACTTGAGAGATACTGAAAAATTATCCCTCTTTGGATTCAGTTTTTCCTAAATTTCTTACATAGATCTCTTTTCATGAAGTATAATACAATTGATTGGGGAACAGCTGTTGACATAGTAATAAGTTCCTGAGACTATACCTTGGCACCTTGATTTAAATTATTTAGTTATAATTTTATGAAGTGTTGCTTTGGGTACATTATTGTCAATATTTAAATATCTTTCACATTTAGAAACATTACCTTAAGTTTGGGGAGATTCATGTTTTTAGTCATTAGACATGTGTTTTTTGAGTGTCTTTTGAGGGCTAAACCTTCTTCTGGGTGCCAGAATATAGCAGTGACTAAGAGAGAAAGTCTCTGTTCACATGGAACACTTGCTGCCATTGTTCCTATGAACCAATTACATTAATGTGTCCACAATCCACATGCCACAGACTGAGATAACCTGCTTTATGACATGATCAACATAAGTTGCTTAGAAGCAAAGGAACTGAGCTCAGTAGGATACGTTTAATTGCTCTAAGAAAAAACAGATAAAGAAAATACAGATCCAATTAAAATAGCTGATGAATATGCTAGCACTCAAATCTATAAAGTTGTAATGGATCTAGTTTTCTAATGCCTTAAAGATCAATGTTGAAACCATTTGCAGTACTGCAGCCACTAAAAGGCAAGAAAATGGAGGTGTGTTACCTCAAACATTGGTCCTTTCACTTTAAGAAACTTTCTATGACCCAATTAACAAGCAAGATCTGGCTGGGGCCTGGATGGATTTTCAAGAATTCTAAGATACAGTTGGATATTGGGCTCTGAAATGTAACTGATTTTGAAACAATCTCCACCTAGGAATTCTGAGTCTCTGAGGCACATGTACATGAAAGGGGAAAGGAAAGAAGACTGTAAAAGTTGAAAAGACAAAAATGGAAACCAATATGACATTGCTTATTCTAACTGTTCTGAGTGTTGCTTTTTGAAACTACATAAATACTTCAATATTATAGCTGGATTTATTGGCTAGACTTCTAACTTCTTTTTTTAATTATTATTATTATTTTTTTGAGACAGATCTCACTCTGTTGCCTGGGCTAGATTGCTGTGGCGTCAGCCTAGTTCACAGCAACCTCAAACTCATGGGCTTAAGCGATCCTCTTGCCTCAACCTCCCTGGTAGCTGGAACTACAGGCATGCGCCACCATGCCTAGCTAATACATATGTATATGTATACTTTTTACTTGTCCAGATAATTTTTATAGTAGAGGTGGGGTCTCGATCTTGCTCAGGCTGGTCTCGAACTCCTGAGCTCAAACGATCCTCCTGCCTCAGCCTCGCAAAGTGCTAGGATTACAGGCGTGAGCCACCACGCCCGGCCAAAGACTTCTAACTTCTTTTAACTTCAGGTAGTATGTTAAAATAAATCCTTACCATATCCAGACTGAAGAACATAGGTACCAGATCTCAGAGAGAAGACTTAATAACCAATTTCCAGGAATTCAGAATGCGTTTTCTATTTTTCTATTTGTACATTCATTCATTCCTCCAACAGATGTTTCTTGAAAACCTGCTATGAGCCAGGCAAAGTGATAGGCACTTGGGATACATATGATGTCTACCTTCATGCAGTTTACAAACTAGTGAGAGGGAGAAGTGATAAGAAAACAATGGCACAATCAGTAAATAATAAAGGCAAAACCAAGAGGAAAAAAGAGTCTGAGGAGGAGCAAAATTTTAGTCTCTTATGCTCTTACATAAATTGAGAGGAATCATGTGTGCTCTGTTGTGGTGTCTGAAATACCACCACTAGAGAATCATTTGAGGGGTTCTCAGAATATTTGCCAGTGTTTCAAATGTCTTCATTAAAACAAAAATACCCCTAGAAGAAGATGTACTTCAAATATACAGGCTGTTACTTTGGTTCCCTGTTCTCCTTCCACTATTCCACCCTGGTAAGGCCAATTCTCCTGACTCATAGATAGTTCAAGGAGAGCCAGCTACCTAAGTTTCTGCATTCCCAAAATAGCTCCTACAAGTCGGGAAGACAATGAACCTCTAGTATTTCCTAATTCAAAGTTCTCTCCAGGCAATAATATGTAATCACATGATTTATAAGGTACATTAAATTTAGCCAAGGTCAGTGAGAGAAACTACTGGTAAGCACCATACTTAGAAGCTCTTAAGAGTGTGGGATTAATATAACCCTTTCATTATAATGAAACAGTATTTCCCTAATGACCTCATCTTTTGTCTATGACACAAACCTCTTTCACATTTCTTACAATACCTTACCCCATGATGAAGTTAGGTCAGTCATATGTGGCTCCAAGACTAATTACTGGTGATTCCATTTGCACGTGTTTTTCCATATCATGAAGATAATTATAAGAGGAGTCTTATTATCAAAGTACTCAGGAATTGTTCCTGATCAATTCAGCCTTTACTGAAACTTCCACCCTGTTTGATCCAAATCCCACTGTATTCTTTGCTTCTCTCACTATTGTGGTCAAGAGTGCAAAACGTTCCACAGTTTGCTTGGCTCCTTCTTAGTTGTATTTGTTTTCCCATAAGGTCTCATTGACTTGCATATTCTTCTAAATTTACTAGCTTAACTCCTTTCATTTCTATAATCTAACTTTGATAAATTTCATCTAGCAGGATAGATTTCTCTTTTGATCAACATGATCCATTCAACAATAACTTCTTCATTAAATGCCTTTCTTCCCCCAAAGCAGGCTTATTTTAGTTATCTTTATGGCCATCTCAGTATAACCTAATATTGAGGTGGTACAAAGTAGGTACCCATTGAATGTTATTGACAAAGTTTAACCTATGATAGCTTATTATGGAGTAGTTAATAGATATTTGGGAGCAAGGCATTTTTAAGAATAGGAATACAGTAGGAAAGTGGATGAGTAGGAGTTAACTGGGAGATGGGGTTATAACAATGACTAACTTTTCCACCTTCATGATTCTGCTTTGAGTAGGTCCTTTTTCCAGGGGAATATTTGTTGCTGGTTTCAAATGTTTTTTTTTTTTTTTTTTTTTTTTGGTCACTTCAGAGGAACACATAAACTGTCTATTTAAGAGAAATTAAAAATGACTTAATACAATATAGATTTTTTTTATACTTAGCTTTCTAGAATCTTAGAGCTAAATTACAGTAAATAAAATGAGGTAACATACATAAAGTATCTGACACAGTGCTGTTCCATAAGAGATACTCAATAAATATTAATTACCTTCCAAATTGGGGTTAAGTTGTAGTAAGTAATCTCAGGGGCCTTGGTAATATCTTCTGATTCCTTTAGAGCAGTGCTTCTCAAGGTGTAGTCCTTGGATAAGCAGCATCAAAATCACCTGAGAGCTTATTAGAAATGCAGAATCCCATGCCCCACCTCAGACATACTGAAATAGATACTCTGTGAATGGGGCCCATGATTTGTGTTTTAACATGCCCTTCAGATGATTCTGGTGGACATTTGTGTTTAAGAAGCACTGCTATAGCAGTTCTGCTTTGCTTATCCTTTAAACGTTTTACTTTGTCTTATGTTTTAACCCATAAACTACTTTAAATTGCTTAGGGAAATGGCAGGGTATAAATCTACCTAAAATATGCATTAAATCAACTGAATAACTTGTCATGAAGATATAAATTGGAATAGAGCTCCCTCATACAAATCTCTCCTGTACCCCCAAAGTCCTATTCACTGTAAGTTCTCCTTTAGAAAATTTAGGCCCTTTGCCTGTTTACCATTTAAAATTGTCCTACTGCCCATGCTGGTAACTGAAAATAGACTGCACTGAAACAAGTTGTGAGTCAGGCATGAGTTTTAATTAGGTCATGCTGCCTAATGCTAATCCATTCCGTGAACTTCTACTTCCTAGGCTTATTCTCTCCGAATCTTCCAATCCTTCCTCATTAAAACTTTTCTTTGGGTCCACCAAATAATACGTAGCATGCCTAACTACTTCAGGTGTCTTGAAGAAGTATCTGATTATAGCTTCTATCTATGTAGAAACTGCTCTTCCCTATTAGACTTCTGGGCCTTGCATGAGGTCTGTTTTCTGTGCGCACACGCGCGCGCGCACACACACACACACACACACACACACCAGCCACCTGCAATTAGAGCCCAAATTCCTTAGGCCCTGGTGGCTCCAGGTGGAATGGTCCTTAAATTGGAAATCTTCCTGGAAATGTGTATGCCCATCAGGGATGTTATGCCCTTATAAGGCCTGTCGAAAATCTGCTAACAAATTAATGGTCTAAAAGGTTAAGTGACAGTTTGACAAACATGTGTTGAGGAGAGAAGGCACATGCCAGAAAAGTGCCCTCCTGACACTCTGCCTGTGGGGGGCAGCTAAGGCAGCATCAAATTGCAGGCTTTGGGGCAAGTTTAAATAACACAAAAGAAAACAGTTAACATGTGGCAGACACAGACCTGCAGAGAGGAAAACAGCTATTAAAATGGCTGGCTGTGTAAAGCAAGTGGAAATTCCTTCCATACTCAGATCTCAATACTGTTACAATAATAAACATTTGTAACATCCCTTTTGCTTGTTGCACAACTAGAAATAGGCAGAAACAAATGGATGGGCCGGAGAAAACCATTGCAGGCAATACAATTTCCAACACCCAGTCAAGATCTGATTCCTTCAAACAGCAGTATGAAGAATTGTGAAATCAGGAGACCTGGGTTTAACCCTGGCTCTACCACATTATAGGTATGTGACTATGAGTTTTATTTTTGCTTGAAATTTTCCCACAGAAATAAATGTTAATATCACACCTTTGACTTTTACTGAGGATCAATATGACAAATGACCATATGAAAACTATTTCTGTGTGTTAAGTAAGACTTCAATTTTAAAGACGCACATACACATACAACTCCAACACTTATTGAACAATTAATATGGTGTAGACACTGTGGTAAGAAATGTATCTATATTATCCTATTTAATCTTCAGAAAATATTCTATGAGAGAAGTATTTTTATCGTGATTATTACAAACGAGGAAACAGGCTTAAAGAGGACACAAAGTAAGTGATGTTGCTGGAATTTGATCCTTTTGGTGCTAACACCAAATTCCATGTTTTTATCTACTGTGTTTTGCTAGGTACTGATGTCTTGTTTATAAAAATTCACAAGATTTATTAATCTGAGTTTCTTATTACAAGGAAGGCTATTTCTTTTGGCTCATTTAATGTATTTCGTTATCAGATAATAAGAACTATGAGTCACTATATTTCTCTTTTGCCTTATCCCCTTAGGAATCAAAAGCTAAGTTTTGTATTCAGTTTTGGCAACTACCTTTTTGGCCCGTTCCTGATTGCCACTATTTCCTCCTCTCTTCTGTTTCATAGCTCTTGTCCTTTTCTAATTGTCCTATTATGTATGTATTTTTTATTGTAAGCCACAAAAGTTTTTTTTTTAATTTTTGGAAGTATACAGAGTATAAATATTAATAATAAATTATTTGACTTGTTTGGGTCTCAGTTTGTTTATCCATAAAATGATGGATGGGGTGAGGTGGGCATCACTAAATCAATATTCTATATCTTCCAATTTTAAAGATTTCAGGTTTCTTCTGATATTCCTTTGTACATAATGCCCATTCCTGCCTTATTTTTCTCCTTTAATATAATTTAAATTTTTTTAATTTCAAAATATTACAGGGGTACAAATGTTTAGCTTACATTGCCTTTGCTCCACCTGAGTTGGAGTTTCAAGCATGTTCATTCCCCAGACAGTGCATACTGCATCCATTAGGTGTGAATATATCCATCCCTTTCTCCCCCTAACCTGTCCTACACCCAATGAATATTACTACCATACGTGCACATAAGTGTTGATCAAGTATTACCAATTTGATGGTGAGTACATGTGGTGTTTGCTTTTCCATTCTTGTGATACTTAGAAGAACGGGCTCCAGCTCCATCCAGGATAATAAAAGAGGTGCTAGTTCACCACTGTTTTATTTTTTTATGTAAAAGTAACACAGACTCATAATTACTGTTTTGAAATGTTAGTTAAGTATATAAAGTAAAACTATCTCTCCTACCCCTGATCCATTATTTCCATTCTTCATAAATAGCTTCTTGTATATATTTTGAGCAATGTTCTATACCCATATATGTAAGCATACATATATGTATACATTATTAACTTAGTTAGCTGTTTTTGCATAGCAATATTACTACAGATTTAACAGCTTAAAACAGCATACATTTATTATCTCAGAGTTTTGGTGAGTCAGGAGTCTGGCCATGACTTAGTTGAGTCCCCTGCTTTAGGGACCCACAAAGCTGTAATATAGGCATCAGCTGGAGCTGTGTCTTATCTAAGGCTTGACCGGGTGGGGAAGGATCTTCTTCCAAACTCAAATGGCTGTTGGAAGCATTGTGTTCTTTGTGGGCTATTGTACCAAGGGCTTCAGTTTTGTACTGGCTGTCAGCCAGAGGTGAGCCTCAATTCCTTGACACGTGGGCCTTCACAGCATGGTTGCTTGCTTCCTAAAAACCAGCAAAGTAGAGAGTGTCCTTCCATGAAATAGGCCTTATAATCTTATATACTATAATCATGTACACATAATCACCTATATCCCATCACTTTTGCCATATTCTATTGGTTTGAAGCAAGTCACAAGTTCTGCCCACACTCAAAGGGAAGGGTCATATACAAAGGCATCAATACCAGAAGGTGGGATCATGAGGGCCACCATAGAGTCTGACAAAACCATTTTACTTCTTTTTTTTATTTCAGAAAATTATGGGAGTACAAATTTTAGGGTTTCAAATAATGCCCATGCCCCCCTTGCCCCACAAGTCCGAGCCTCAAGGGTGACCATCCCCCAGACGGTGCACGTCTCACTCATTATGTATGTATATAACAGCCCTGCCTCCCCCTCCCACTGCCCAATACCCTAATAATGTAGTTCCTATGTGTCCACTTAGGTGCTGCTCAGTTAATACCAGTTTACTGGTGAGTATATGTGGTTCTTGTTTTTCCATTCTTGGGATACTTCACCTAGTAGTATGGGTTCCAGCTCTATCCAGGAAAATACAAGATGTGCTATATCAC
>CAUYPO010028261.1:0-20418 GCA_963574435.1 Cheirogaleus major
TTTCATGCCTTAGGTTTAAATCTGTTATCCATTTTGAGTGGATTTTTGTGAGAAGTGAGAGGTAGGGATCTTGATTCATTCTTCTGCATGTAGCTATCCAGTTTTCCCAGCACCATGTATTGAAGAGAGATTCTTTTCCCCATTGTATATTTTTGTATGCTTTAGACATTCTTAGAAGTGTGCATTAACTAATTTGCCACTGTCTGTGTTTGCATCAAGAATCTAATGCAGATGACTTAGGCTTGGGCATTGTTGGAGTAGTGGCATGCCTGAAATATCATAACACCAATAAATAAAATCCATCCCCTAAATTCCTCAATTCATAGCATGGTAGATAAAGCAGTCTATTATTATTTATCATCTTGGTCCTAACAATCCAACCGCAAATCATCTAAATTGTTTGTTTCTCATGCCATCACCCACCTGCCGCCTGACTATTGATTTGATCATAGCATCTTTTCCAGAGGAATTACCAGGAAGAAAGAAACAGGATTGAAACCAGATCTAGAAGAATTCATTTTCTCGTGATGGTTGAGAACCCCTAGAGCAATGTGTACATTGTAAGGCGACCAACTTGTTTCAATTTCCATAGGACTCTCCTAGTTTTAGTACCGGAAGATGTGTACCATGGGAGATCTCTCAGTCTTAGGCAAACCAGAACTACTGGGCACCTTAATTGTACCAATTTTATAAATACCACAACAGAGATCAAATATCATATCTAGATTGATAAGTGGCAAATGAGAATAGGCACTGATAAACTGAAGAGTAATCACACGAGTCTGGAAACATGAACCTGATTACTGGCTTAAATATCTGAGAAAATGTTACATTACAGAAAAAGGAAGTAATATGTTACTGCAGCAGAGTACACATTGGGAGGACAGTGAGCTTGATTTTTGGTTTAATGTAATAAAGACCATTCAAATCACCCATCTGCCAACCACCCACCTTTCAAGCTTCAGGGCTCAGATAGATAACTTCCTATATTACTAAAGTGAGATCCATAAGCACAGACTGAATATGTGTCAGGGTAATTATAGAAAATATAAAAATTGAGAGTCAGATTCTAAGATCTCTCACAACTCTGATATTCCATGATTCTATGAGGTCCAGATAAGGAAAGTAAAGGGAAGTCTCCTCTTTCTTTGAATTTAAACTGACTACAATGGGATGGAACTTTACTCATTTTCCATTCATTACACAATATTAATTCAGAATCTTTATGATCTGGCAAAAGGAAATGAAATCATCACCAAATTCAACTTCAGATCTTGTAAGTTCAATTGAGACTCTGTCTATTGATTGTAGGGCTTGTTTACGTTTATTTTTTTGGCAAACTCTTCACTTTACTCAAGGTTGGATCTTCCTTTTTTGCGGTACCATTTTTTTATTAAACAACCTGTCCATTATTAGTAGCAGATCATATCATTCCTTGCTTTACAGAGACATTTAGGGCATCTAACAGGAAATCCCATAGGTATTGTCTTTTTCATCCCAACATACTTATCTCTTTACTTTATCTTCTCAACATATTGCCCCATTTTGAAGCATGGAAATGTACCATGACTTGAAAATAAACTTTTTTTTATGTTAAGCCACTGATATTTAAGTTTTATTTGTTACTAAACCATAATGCTACTTATCCTCACTGATATATCACAGGAGTGTCATAATTTAACTAGAATAGATATAATATCACAGATATTTAACACACAGAGATTATTTCTGAGAATTTCCATCTACACATTTTGGGGAAGACAGTAAAGCATATTTTTGTTGTGCAATGGATAGTTACATCAAGTTAAATGAAAGAACGCTATTGTTTGTATACTACGGTTTAGACATTTAGTGAAGATAGAAGGATTTATACGGATGCTGAGTATACAAAGGGGTACAATGTGCTCAACTGTGTATTGTCAACATTTCATCAGTACTACTCCATCCCGCAATCTCTTCAGGAAACTTAGAACTGCATTTTTCGGAATCCCCTTATATTTCTGGATAATTTTAGATTTTATTAGTGAAGGATATCCCTGTAAAACTTGGAACATATAAGAGAAAGAGATTGTGACAGTTGCAGGCAGATACCTTAGATAACATCAAGTTTTGAAAATTAGAAGTTGAGGTTGATAGCAGTGGCACTATCTGAGACTCATAAATTTTATTTGGCTACCAATGAGCACCTATGAATCATTCATTTGTAGCTGTGATATCTCTGAATTGTATACCCCAGCTCTTACAAAGTTTGTGCAAACCTGTAATTTGCTACATGAACATCTTCCTGCTTGGAATATCAAGAGTGGTCTTTATTTTAATGACAATATACATAAAGATCAGTGGCTTTTATACATTTTTCTTTCTTTTTTTAAGAAAATGTTATGAACTATTTAAAAAATACAGATAGGTAGAAATGCTAACTCAAGCAATTTTCTTCTTCCAAATTTAATAAAAATTGTGTCCTTTATGTATACATGTTTTAATTTAAAATATAAACAAAAGCATTATAGATATGAAAAGTTATATTGAGCAATGAGCAATGTAAGAAATGATTTAATGCTCTAAATATTCCTGTCATAAAATTTCTAAAAATATTAGATAAAATTATATATATGTGTAATAAATATTCTATATCATATATTTGTATGCATAATTGAGCACTTAAAAACATTTAAAATTGGTCCGATTTATAGAGATGGTTCTAGAGAGATAAGTTAGCTTGCTAAATCTAAATCTAGTTGATTTCCATGGGAGACCAAACCTTGGCTTGCATAAGGTAAAAAATTCTCTCTCAGACTTAATTTCTCCATTGAGCTGATACCTTTCAAAGATGACATCATTAAGAGTAAAGTTAATATCTATATGTTATATATTATACTTTATATATTAACTTTATATTATTAACTTTATATATACTTATACATATGTGCATACATACACACATATATCTTTGTTCCAACTTAGAATGACATGGAAAAAGCAAACAAAGAAAGTCCTATGATCATTTATAAATACAGACTGATAAGACAGTGGTTTAGAGCTGAATTTGCCTTACCTGCTTGGCTTAGAAAACATGTGCAAAGACTTAGGTTTAAAGATGCTCTTTTGCCAGATGTCTGCTAAAAATAACTTCAAACTCTCTTTGGAAGAATGATCCTGTATTGGTTTTCTGTCACTTCAAAAACAAGTTACCACAGACTTAGTGAATTAAAACAACACACATTTATTATCTCAGATCTCTGTGGGAAGAGGTCTGAAGTAGTCCAGGCCTCCCTAGACTACAATCAAGGTGTCAACAAAGTTGTGTCACTTTCCAGAGACTCTAGGGGAGAAGATGCCTCCTGTTCATTATAGTTATTGGCAAAATCCAGTTCCTTGTGGTTGTAGGACCTAGATCTGCATTTTCTTGCTGACTTTAAGATGAAGTTTTTCCCCAGCCTCTAGAGGCTTTGGCTGCATTCCTTGGCTCCTATCTCCTTTCCTCAATTTTCAAAGCCAGCAATGGCAGGTTGAGTTTTTCTCACATGCATCTCCATGATCCACATTGCTGCCTTCCTCTTTCACTTTTAAGGACTCATGTGCTTAGATCGGATCCACCCAAATAATCCCAGATAATATCTCATCTCTAATCGTAATTACAACTGGGAAGCCCCTTTCTTTGCGTACGATAACAAATTCACAGGTTCCAAAGATTAGAACAGGGACATCTTTGGAAGATCAATCCAGCATCCATTGCAGCATACAATTCAAAGAATTCACAGAAATGAAGTTTCCAGAAGTCTAAGATTTCAATAAAAAATAATAGTTAAGTTACCATGATTGATAGCACCCACAATAGACAACAAAATTAGACCTAAAAAAAAGTTTAGACAAAGTGAAGAAGATGATTAAAATGTTGAAAAGAATATAAGAAGATACAGGAAATGTCTCAGTCTCTTTTATGTGGCTATAATGCAGTATGACAGACTGGGTAATTTTTAATGAGCAGAAATATATTTGGCTTACAGTTCTGGAGGCTGGATGTCCAAGAGCATGTCACTGGCACCTGGCACAGGCCTTCATGCTGATGTGCTGTCCCATGGTGAAAAGCAAAAGGACAAGAGAATGTGCAAAAAAAAGAGAGAATGGTGGGGAAACTTCATCTTCTTATTAGAAACGTACTTCCGTGGTAACTAACCCACTATCATAATAGCAGCATTAATGCTTTCATGAGGGCACAGCCCTCATGACCTAATCACCTTTTAATATTTCCACCTCTTAATACCATAACAATGGCAATTAACTTTCAATATAAGTTTTGGAGAGGGCATTCAAATCATAACAAGAAGTATGAGTGAGGAACAAAAGATTATAAAAAAAATTTCTACCAAATTTTTAAAAGAACATAAAGTTTGCCATAAAATGATTTCTAAGAGTTGATTAAACAGGCATCTAAAATAAATAAGTTTTCTTTCTCAAAATAGCACTGTCTGAGAAATAGCAGCATTTTCCATTTTTAATGGATTTACCTTTAGAATGACCCTCCAACAAAGAGAAAATAAAAATGGAAAAACAAACAACACATGTACTCTCCATTAAATTGGCACTAACTGATCAACACTTAGGTGCACATATGGTGGTAACATTCACTGGGTGTTGGGCAGGTGGGAAAGAGGAGGGGATATAGATATATTCACACCTAATGGGTGCAGTGCATGCTTTCTAGGGGATGGGCATGCTTGTAGCTCTGACTTGGGCAGTACAAAGGTAATATAATCAATTTATCAAAACTTAAACAGCTAAACATTTGCACACCATACATGGTGCTATTTGCAGTCAACAAAAATATAAACAAATATAAAGATGCAGGGTTAAAGTACAACTGCATACAATTAACTGTAGTACAAACTGTACTACTGAAATAATTTTGTAGCCACCTCCTGTTGCTACTGCAGCCAGTCCAAGTGTTGTGAGCATCTACTTGAGACACTAACTATATGACACCAATCATCTCCACAGAGCAGTTCATCTCTCCAGCAAATTGCTTATCCAGGTAAAAGGCGATTTCTCATGGACTTATGTATATTTCATCATGTTTAATGCAATCCATAAACCTTACAAAACACCCTGGGACCCATACAAATTGTCCCTAGTGATGCTGGAAGTACTCCAAGAAGCAAAGTTGTGTTATTACAAGAAAAAGTTGAATTGCTTGTTATGTACCTTAGATGGAGGTCTGCATCTGCAATTGCCTGCCATTTCAAGTTAAATGAACCCAGTGTAAGGACCATAGTAAAAAAGAAAAAGGAAATTCATGAAGCCCTCACTGCAGCTACACCAGCAAGTGTGAAATCTAACATTTTTTGTGACATACCCTTTTATCTCATACTGAAAATGCAGCTTTTATGTGGGTGCAGATTGCTATAAGAAAGGCATATATCTGTGGACTCTAATACACTTTAAGAAAAAGTGAAGTTATTCTATGACAACTTAAGCCAAAAGTAATGTGAAGGATCTAAAGCTGGAGAATTTAATGTCAGCAAAAGATGGTTTGACATTTTGGAAAGATATTTGGCTTAAAAAATTTCAAGATAACAAAAGAAACAGCTTCTGCTGACTAAGAGGCAGCAGATGAATTCCCACATGTCATTTAAGAAAGGCTACCTTCTTTAACAGGTTTTAATGTAGACAAAAGTGCCTTATTGTGGGGAAAAACGCCACACAGACATTTAATAGGAAGGAAGAGAAGCAAGCACTGGGATTTAAGGCAGGAAAGGATACTCTACCTTACTGTTTCATGCCCATGCAGTCAAATTTATGATCAAGACTGCCCTTATCTATAAAGCTGCTAACCTCTGAGTCTTGAAGGGAAAAGATAAACACTGGCTTCCAGTCTTTTGCCTGTACAAGGAGACGTGGACAATGAGACCCCTTTTTCTGGATTGGTTCTACTGATGCTTTGTTCCTGATGTCAAAAAGTACTTTGTCAGTAAAAAACTGACTTTTTAAGTTCTTTTGATATTGGAAAATGCTTCTAGCCATCCAGAAGCCCATGGGTTCAACACTTCCGGCATTGGCATGGTCTACTTGCCCCTCAAATTCTCTAATTCAACCTCTAGATCAGGGAGTCATAAAGACCCTTAAGGCTCATTACACATGGTACTCTATGGGAAGGATTGTCAATGTTATGGAAGAGAACTCCAATAGAGAACATCACGTAATTCCAGAAAGATTATACCATTGAAGATGCTATCTTGTTAGAGAGAAAAATGTATGACAGCCATCAAGCGGAAAACAATAAATTCCTGCTGGAGAAAATTATATATAGATGTTATACATGAATTCATAGGGTTTATGACAGAGCCAATCAATGAAATCATGAAAGTGACTGTTAATGTGGCAAAAAAAAAAAAAAAAGTGAGGACTAAAGAGTTTCACGATATGGATCTTGGGGAAATTCAAGAGCTAATAGACACCACACCAGAGGAATTAACAGAAGAGGACTTAATGGAGATGAGTGCCTTGAACCAGCACCAGAGGGAGGAAGAAGACATAGAAGCAGCGCCAGAAAACAAATTAACAGTAGACTAGATGGCAGGAATCTTTCAATTATTCAAGACTGCTTTTGACTTTGTTCACCACACGGACACTTACAAGATACAGGCACTGAAACTTAGCTATCAGGTACAATAAACACTATTCTGGTGATGAACACACTAAAAGCCCTGACTTAAGTAGTATAGACGGTATCCATGTAACAAAAATATCTGTACCCTTCTTAATATTCTGAAATTAAAAAAAAGAAACTAAAGCACATGGTGGAAAAGGGATCGGTACCATACAGAAATATTTTTAGAGAAATAAAAAAATAAGAAAGTCAGAAGGAAATTATGAGATATTTCCATAAAGTTTCATCAAGTGTGACTGCTTATTCTGTCTTCCTTCTACCTCCTACACCTCTTCCACTTCTGCCACCCCCATAAGACCAACCCCGTCTCTTTCACCTCCTCCTCAGCCTACTCAGTGTGAAAGTAAGGGTGAAGACCTTTATGATGATCAACTTGCACTTAATGAATAGTAATTATATTTCCTCTTACTTATGATTTTCTTAATAGCAATTTCTTTTCTCTTGCTTACCATATTATAAAAATATAGTATAGAGTACATATAAATATAAGTATACAGTGTATAATACATATAAAGAAGATCTGATTTGTGAGAGAGCCAATACAAAATATGCATTAGTCTACTGTTTATCTTGTCAGTAGTGCTTCTGGTCAACAGTAGGCTTTTAGTAGTTAAGTTTTTAAGGAGTTAAAATTATACACAGATTTTCAACTACATGGGCAGTCTGCACCCCTACTCAGCACCCCTGTATTTTTCAAAGTTCAACTGTTCTTCAGAACAAGAAATCTAATTCCACCAGAGAATATCTGAGTTGAAAAAACAAGTGGTTCACACAGAAAAATTTTAAGTTATTAAATATTAATGATAAAAATTATAATATAAAGTCTTAATTAGTGCTTAAAGTATAAAACTATATTATGGGGGAATACAATAAGTATATGAATCAAGAATAGTTGAAGAGTAAAATCATTCTGAGAAACTTACATTTTGCAGAAGGCAAGTGATAATATTTTATATAATTTGTTAATTACAAAGTTAAGTATCCTTGTTAATTTTTGTTGTACCTGCTATCAGAATAGAAATAAAATGTATAATTTTGTAGTTAATAGAATAAAATTAAATGGAATGAGAAAAAACAAACAGATAATTAAAAGGCAAGATGGGAGAAAAAAGTAGGAAAAGTAGAAAACACAACATAAGGTAGAAATGAATCCAAATATATCTTAAAACTACAGTAATATGAATGGACTAACTGCTTGTCTTAAAAGCAAAAATTATCACACTGCATGAAACATATAATGCAGCTCTTTTTGATTTGTAATATATATCTAAAACATAAGAAAACAAAAGGTTGCAAAAATAAAAGAAAAATAAACTGTTTTTATGAAATACATAACAAAATACAACTGCTGTCACTCTTCTGTACCGTGTAAAACAGAGCTTAAAGTATAACTAGAGATATTGAAAATATGATAAAATGTTTATTTCACCAGATAAAACAATTTCAAACTAATATGCATCTAACCATATAGTGTTAAAATACATAATATAAAATTGACACACCTGTGAAGAGAAATTGAGAAATCTACTGTCCTTGTAGGGAATTTAAACTTTAATCTTCCTCCTTATTTTTTGACCTTTTTATTGTAAAATAAGACAAACAGAAAACCACACAGAACAAACATACAACTTAGTGAATTATTATAAGGCAAACACCCTTGTAACCACCACATGGAGCAAGAAATAGAACTTGCCAGACACCCCAGAGGGTTTTCTCTGTGCCTCCTCCCAATCACAACCTCTCCCTCCCCTCTCTATAAGCAACCACTATTCTGACTTTTATAGTAATAATTTCTTGATGTTTTTCTTTATGTTTTTTTCACCCAGTGCACATCCCTAGACACTATAATTATGCAGGTCCACTTTTTAAACTTGATTTTTTAATGTATTTTAATTACAAATTCTCCCTCCATCCCTTTCTTTTTCTTGTAATTTATCTGTTGAAGAACTGGAACTATTTGACCTGTAGAGTTTTTCTAGTCTGGATTTTGCTGATGTTATACTCATAGTACTGTTCAACATGTTTCTCTATCCCTGGATTTCCTGCAAATTTCCGACTGCATCTAAAAGCTTGATCAGACTCAGGTTCAGTCCTTTTGGCCAGACTCCAAGTGATGGGGTGTTTTTTTTTTTTTATTAGTAGCACAGAGATAAATCTCTTAATGATGTGTAGAGGAAGTAAATGAAAGTTCCATAGAAGAGGAATTTTACATCATAGGCGTATCTTTAGTCAGATGTAGAATGTCGCTCCACTCTCTAACCACAAATATATCAAGTTAAATATCAGTGTCAAAAATATAACTGTACTCATACGTTTTGGGAAAGGTTATCTTTTTAAAATGCATCAAATATCATAGGTAATGATGAAATAGAAATATTAATTTTAAAGTCAAGAAAGTAAGAAATCATGATGTCTGCACAACATCCAACTTATGTGTATTTATGTCTTTAGTTTTAAAATTTTTATATTCTTGGCCTTTAGATAATATCCATATTAAGTTGACTTCATTTAAACTAATATGATCCTTTGCACAGTTCTTGACATCATACTGGTATGATGCCCTCCTCCCCATAATTACCTTCCTCATTCTCTTTCTTCTTTCCACAAGTTTTTATAAAGACTGCACTATAGTTTACTCCTTCTTATACAGCTATGGATGAAACAAAACCTTGGCTGTTAGGAGGCATGTCATCCTTTTTCTTTTAATGCACTAATATGGTGAATTTATATTATAAGACTTCTAATGCTCAGTAATGCCTTACTATTACTATATATATACATACATATATATAAACCATATTTTAGTTCATTAATTATATTTTTAAATGATACATTTTTGTTTAACCCTGTACAATAACTTAACAAAAGTTATTGTGAAATATTTCAGAAATAAAAGTGTTAAAGAATAATATGCCCACTAAATACCTTGAAAGGAAAAACCAAAAAAAAAAAAAAAAAAAAACATACATAAGGAGTTGAAGGACCCATTGTATCACTCTCTAATTCCCATTTTCCTACCTCATCCTGAATTTCATGTTTAAATGCATTTGTTGGCACTGATACTGAATATGTATTTCTAAATTATATATGGCATTGTTTTGGATGTCTTTAATCTTGTATTATTGCCATCATTCTAGATATATCTTTCTTTTCTTAATGTCTCTTTTAATACATAAAGCTCTGATTGATTCATTTTTCACATCCATCCAAATATCCACACTTCAGTATATGTAATTTATTGAACCGTTCTCCCGTGGACTTTGGGTTTCATTTTATTTCTAGAAATTTTCAAATCTGCTTACTTGGTTTTTATTTTTTGTACAGTGCCTTTTTCTTTCCTTATGGTTGCTATTTCTATCTGTATTTCTTTAATAACTTTAAATTCTTATTTTAAAGCTTTTGTTGTATTATTTCACAATTATGTTTCTATTTGCTAAACCAGCTCTCTCATGGCACTTTGGTTTTTCATGGCACTTCAGTTTATAAATTATGATTTTTTTTAACTGAGCACTCATCTTTAATGCAGCCCTCCCGTTTCCATATAAATATACCTTTGTGGGTTCTTTATGCACTAGAGAGGAAGCCTAGAGCTCTATCTCTTTCTTTTTTTAAGAAATTCTTTATCAACGTATTGTAACTGTACATATTTATGGTGTACAATTTGATGTTTCAATACTTATCTGTGTTATGATTCAATCAGGGTAGATAGTGTATCCATTATGTCATGAATTTATCATTTCTTTGTGATGAGAACCTTCAAAATCCTCTCTTTTAGCTATTTTGTAATGTATAATATTTTACTATTAACCATAGTCATCCTACTGTGCAGTAAAACACCAGAACTTATTCCTCCTCTCTGGTTGTAACTTTGTACCTGTTGACAAACCTCTCCCTATCCTCCCTTCTCCCCTATCTGCCCAGTCTCTGGTAACCACTATTCTACTCTCAGGTTGGTTTAAGGTCTCACTTTTGTGCTCCTTTTGAGTTCTCTCTTTATTTACAGCATCTGGGAAAGTCTTTCTTTCTTTCTTTTTGTCTTTCCTGAGAGATCAGTTATGTATTAAAAAGTTTATATAATATAATTCAAAATTTTTCTATGTGCTTATAGCAGAATTTAGAATCATTTTGATTGATCACAATCTTTCTGTTGTCCAAAAACTTTTAAAAGATCTTATCATTTGTTTGATTCTAACTATGGTGATTTCTCACACTACCTAAATGCAAAGCCGATTAGAAAATATATACTTTATCTTTTAATCATTTCAGTGTAATTAGGTATCATCAAACATTCTTTTTTTCTTTAATTCTATTTTAAAATCTAATAAATATCATCAGTGTTTTACTTGACTTTTGTCTTATATACAAGTTAGCAAAGAGACCAGGTGCTGTGGCTGACACCTGTAATCTTAGCCCTTTGGGAGGCCCAGGGGGAGGATCACTTAAGGCCTGAGTTCAAGACCAGCCTGAGCACGAGGGAGACTCCATCTCTACTAAAAATAGAAAAATTTGGCTGGGTGTATTAGCTGTAGTTTCAGCTACTTGGGAATCTAAGGCAAGAGGATCGCTTAAGCCCAGGAGTTTGAGGTTGTAGTGAGCTATGACGATGCCACTGCACTCTAGCTGGGGCAACAGAGCGAGACTCTGTCAAAAAAAAAAAAAAAAAAAAGAAAGAAAACTTAGCAAACAATAAAATTTTTTCTGTAAAAATTAAACAATTATCTGTGAATATTATAGAAAAACTAGGAAATAAAAATTAAAATATAATTTATATGTAGTTTTTAAATTCTCTTTCACTATTTATATTTAATATAGGACTGCACTTTGCATACTGCTTTGCTGCCATGTAACTATTTATTTTTTCAAACTTAGTAAATAAGATTTACGTCCTATGCCATTTGACACAGCTTTGCACAATCATTGTTAATGATGCCTAGGAGGGTTCATTATGTGAATTTATACTAAAATTGATAGTTAATAGTGCAAGACCCAATACGGAGTATATCTTCTTTAGTTCTCACAACAACTCTCTCAAGAAGATACCATTATTATTTCTAATTAAAAGGGTCAGAAACTGAATTTTAGAATGGCTAAGGAATTTGCACAATAAAATAGAAAGTTTAAGAGTTGTAAAATGAAACAGACTCTTTGACTCCCAAGCCCATGCATACTCTGTTATTACCCTGTGCAGAGTCCACCAATATTCATGTAACTTATCTCCTATTTTTTAAATTTTATGTTTTCATGTTTTCTATTTTGTTTTCTTCTATTATGAACAATTTTATGCTAAGTGTTCTCAAGTATAAATGTACATTATCTTTGTAAATGTGCCTATCATCTCAGCAAAAATTCTTAGAAACTGGAGTGTTAGATTAAATGGCTATTTTTATTGTTTTGGATTCATTTTAGAAAATTACCATCCATAAATATTTTACTAAATACACATTTGCTTCCACAGTTTAGGAAAGTGCCCATTTTTCTCTGTCTGTGCCAATACTAGTTATGATCAGTCTTTCTCTTCTTTTCCAATCACCAATTACGTTATCAAGCCCAGAAATCATTAACAGTATTTTGACTTGAATTATTTGATTACAGCTGAGGTTGACCATATCTTCAATTGCGCAGCTGCATTTTATGAAATTCTTCCTTTTATTGAGAAATCAAATGCACAGAAAGTTGACCAGAGGGGAAAAACAAAACTCTTAAATAGCTTGCCTCCAAGATAAACTATAAAGCATATTTAGCTAAAGTCTGTCATTGTTAGACATGAAAACTAAAATGAGAAGAAGCTAATGGCTTCACCAATGTCACAGCTTTTATGGGAGTGCCAGGAACAAAATCTCAGTCTTCACAAGCCCATCCAGTTGCACTATCCCACAACTTCTCTGCATTTGGTGTCGATTGATGTTGATCTGATATTTTAGTAATTGAAAAATGTGTAACTGAGAAATTCTGAAAAACAATAGTAAATTATCCTAACCTCCTGTGAAACAATTCTGAAAGTTTAAAAATATATCTTAAACATAATGTCTTACAACAGATTTGGTGTGATGAAATAAATTAGATGTCAACAGTGGACCACTATAAGCCTTTAATAATTAAATGCTTCCTTTGTCAACAGGGACAAAGCATACACTCTTTAAATCAAGAGGATAATTATTTTTCCTGACAAGACTTTACAGTGCTTGATTGAGATTTTTGGATGCATATACATAAGTTGACAGTGTGCATTTGCTATGTTTTCCCCTAGGTAAAATCTAAAAGCGTTCATAAGTTTAATGAGAATAGAGGCCATTAACCCTAAGAATGCCCTTTTTGCTCAAAGGAATATTCCACCTAGAAAGTGATATAAAAAATAAGTCTCATCTGAAATAAAAACCCAGCTTTTCAAATTCAGCATGTGGCCCTTTAACTTGAGACACAATAAAAGAAAGTGATTCTATATCCCTTTTCATGGTAATAACTGTATTTATCTTGGCTTTTAAAGAGGGAGAAAATGACTCACTTTATTTTTTTGCATTAAATTTACATGTGTTAGAATTTCTTAGATTTTTAAACTTAGGAGCTGTGCAAAATATTCATGGAGCTAACTTCACCAAAGACTATGTACCTAAGAAGTAAGGCAGTCTTGCCTTTACATACATGACAAGCTATTACAGAGAAGTTGGGCAGGGAGACATTCTCCCCATATCATCAGATGACACAGTTGCAGCACATCTATGACTGTGAAGTGCACAGCACTTCACTAATCTGACACACCTAAGCAATTTTTTCTCTAGAAAGCCCACTATTTGTTCTAATGGGGAGGGGGTTGTATATGAACATTAAAGTTACTAATTAGTCACTATGGTGCATATTGGAAAGCAGAAGAAATCGTACAGTAATTATCAATATAGAAGCATGAAGGTTAAGGGTACAAAATCTCAGGAGAAATTTGAGGGTTTTTTTTCCAGTTCAACTGCACAACATGGTGAACATAGTTAATAATGAGATATTGTACATTTCAAAATTACTAAGAGAGTAAATTTCAAATGTTCTCATGGTAAAAAAAATGTTAAGTATTTGAGATGATGGATATGTTAACTAGCTTGATGTAATTATTCTATATTCTATTAAAAGAATAGATTAGATTTTTAGATGAGATTTTTAAATTAATTTATAGTATCACTTTGTTCCTCATAAATATACAGAACTATACATTTTCAATTTATAATTTAAAAAAGGATGGAGGTTGAATAAAAGAAAAATAATGAATAGCATTGAAGGGTCACTCACTATTATATGTGCTTCTCAGCTCATTTAGTTCACACAGGATATTTGAAGTATAATCACTATCTCTATTTTGTCAATGGATCAACAAAGACACAGAAAAGTGAAGAAATGTGTCAAAGGTCCCAGATCAAGCTTGTGGTGCACCTTGGCAATGCAGCTCCAGAGTAAGTGCTCTTAATGCCAAGCTCTCAGCCCTCTGATGGGTTCAGATGGCAGGTCCCACGTGATGTCCATGAGGACACTACTTGGGCTCCTTCGTAGGCTCAGATTCAACCAACTTTTACAAATTCCTTTTGCAATTCCCGGGAGTTGGATGAACAAGGTGGCATGAAGCCAAATCTTCAATTAAGAAATTTGAGCAGAGAGACCTGAACTACATCTAATTTCTAATTTTCTTCTTCGTATTTTTCTAAATGTTGATTAAATTTTTCACCCATTTTGCCTACATGTTTATCCTCTTGAGATACCTAATTTGGTACAATTTCATTACAAGTAAGTAAATTATACCTATAAATTTCTACATGTTTTAAAACATTAAGATCTGTATGTACTAGTGAACATAAGTAGAAGAAAGGAGTAAGATAGAAAGCTTTTTAAAAAATTTATTTGATCTGTTTTATAATTAAAGAAAATAAAGCCTTTCTGTTCCCAGAATTTACATACAATAACTTAGATTACAATCTGCTTTTTCTTGCATGAGTTTTTTTTTTTTATTTATTCAAGATATTATGGGGGTACAAACATTTTAGTTACCTGTAATGTGTTTGCCTCTCCCAAGCCAGGGCTACAAGTGTGCCCCTCCCCCATACAGTGTGTTCTGCTTCCATTAGTTGTGGGTTTACCCTTCCAACTCCCTCGATCATCACCCAATAAGTATTACTACCATGTGGACATCTATTACTACTATGTGAGTATTACTACATATGTGAACACTTTAGTGTTGGTCAGTTAGTACTAATTTGATGGCGAGTACATGTGGTGTATGTTTTTCCATCCTTCTGATACTTCACTTCGAAGGATGGGCTCAATCTCTATCCAGGATAATATTACTATTATCTTACTATTACTACTATACTATTATCAACTACTTAACTGTAGTTGAGTAGTACTACATGGTATACATATACCACATTTTATTAATCCACTCATGTATTGATGGGCACTTGGGTTGTTTCCACATCTCTTTGCATTATGTTTTTAAAAGTACACAAATACTGTATTTTTGCGCCTATGACCGACTTATTTCACTTAGCATAATGATCTTTGTGTTCATCCATGTTGTACAAACAGGATTTCCCTCTTTTTTTTCCTTAGGCTATATAATATACCATTTTATATTTATGCCACATTTTCTTTATCTGTTCACCTGTCAATGGACACTTGGGTTGTTTTCATATTTTGGCTAGTGTAATGCTGGAATGAACTATAGAGTGGAGATACATTTTTGAGAACCTGATTTCAATTCTTTTGGGTATAACCAAAAGTGGGATTGATAGATAATATTGCATAATTCCACTTTTGTAAGGTATCTACCATGGTCAAACTCATAGAAATAGAGAAGACAATAGTGGCTGCCAGGGAATATGCTATGGAGAAATGGGGAATTGCTCAATGAATAGACAGTTTCAATAACGCTAGATGAATAAGTTCTAGGAATCTGCTGTGCAGTACTGTGCTTATAGATAACAACGCAGTAATAAGCACTAAAAAATTTAAGAGGGTAGATCTCATGTTAAGTATTCTTACTACAGACACACACACAAAAAGAAATACAAGAAAACTTTGGAGGTATTAGATATATCTATTGCATTGATTATGGTGATGGTATCACAGGTCTTTGCATATGTCCAAACTCATCAAATTATACACAGTAAATATGTGCAATTCTTAGTATATCAATTATTCCTCAATAAAGCTGTTAAAAAACAGTGTGTGCATGTGTTCAGCTTGTTGAATAAATGAAAGGTGAGACAGGAAGAAAACTAATTTTAAAACAATGATGAAGAAAGACTCCAAGAAATAAAGATTATGGTAAAGGAAGAAGATATAGCAGTAGAGAGTGGTGGTGGTAGTATCACACAGTGATTTGGCATTAAAAATATTATTTTATTTTTAATAATATAAGCACATGGCATACAACATGAAAAGTGAAAATAATATCCAGCCACCTCTCCTCCTGAGCCACTCAGACTGTTATTTTAAGTGACAATAATTATGGTTAGTTACTTGCATATTCTTCCTGAATTACATTAAAAAATATATATACACATATAACATATAATATCTATTATATATAGTAGTTATGTAAATGCAAAGTGTAGTACCAATTGGTGATAAGCCATAGTTCACTAAAAATGAGATCTTAAAATAAGTAGGGGCTTCTGGACCATCCTTATAAATGCACTTAGTCAGTTAATCTATCTGTCTCTTTGTGGTTAAACTCACACCATGAAGCAGACTTACAGGATTGCAAATGCAGTATTTCATTAGGAGAGTTTTGAAATCTTCATTTTGTTTGCAAATAATTTTCCTCATTAAAAAAGGAATAAGGAAGAAAATACTGGGTAAAGAGAGAAAGACTAAAACAGTGAAGTTTATGATTTCCTGGTGACATTGTGGTAGCCTGAGATTTTTGTATGCTATTTTGAAGAATGGAGAAAAGCAAAAAAATGAAAAGAAAATTCTAGTTTTTTAAATATTCTTCTAATTCTATTTTTATTATCCGCATTTCCTAGTCTAATGAACTCCTATCAGGAGAATTGTCATTGCAATTTTACACAGGTTTACCAAATGACTGACTGCTGCTCCATAATTTAAGGTCCAAATTCCATGTCAAAGTAGTAGCTCTTTTACACTCTACTAAGTAGATAACATCTAGGAGACAGCTAGAAAAAGAATTAATATACACATTAATGAGGAATAAATATAAATTTTAAGCCTTGTTCAGAGAAAAAATATCCCCAGAGGATCACATTGATTTTTTTCAAGTCAACAATGTATATAAGTGGGCTCCGTGGACGCCTAGGCAAAAGCAAGGAGAGATTTCTATCAAAGCAGGAGGGGGAGTGAGGCAGAGAATGATTGGGGTGGCCGCCTGGGAGTCCAAGTTCAGCGAGGTGTGAGATGCTGGCAGGTAGGCACTCAGCGCTCGCCAATGAGGCATGCAGCCCCTAATGAATGTGCCTCTACACCAAGTCACATTCTGAAGTTCTCACATGCATCTTCCTTCACACAGAGAATTTTCCCTGAATCCCATAAAGTCTCTCAGAGAAGTCAGAAACCAATCTCTTTAATGAAAACTCTAACAGGTTTTTTTATGCCCCCTGATAGAGTGGTTCCCACATTTTTCACAGATCAGATACATTTAACAAGTATTTTTTCAGCATCCACAGTAGGACACACATCTTGAAGCACTCATTCTTTACTTAAAGAGATCCAGTGAGCCTCTGGTTCTTTTTCTTTAATAGACCGAGGAGTCTGTGAAATTAATGAAAGCTCTAGATGAATGCTGTATGATAGAAGTACAAGGGGAGACATAATGGGAGCCATATTTAATTAAAATTAAAATTAAAGGGAATTTAATTTTTCTAGTAACCACAATGAATAAATTTTTTTAAAAAGGTAAAATAATATTTTATTTAGCTCAATACATCTGAAATATTATATTTTGGCACATCATCAGTAAAAATGTTATTGAGATATTTTATATTTTTATGTTTTTAAAATCCAGTGTGTATTTTTTTACTTATAACACATTTCAATTGAGGCTGGTCATAGTTAAAATGCTCACTAGGCATGTGTATCTAGTGGCCACAGCATTTCCTAACACAGATCTTTATTCTTTCTGCAGAAAAACATGGCGTGAATACATACAAACACATTTTGCACAAAATTATGGAGGGTCTTTGGATCCTCAGATTAAGATTTACATAATATTCTTTTTATTAGATACTTACATCAGGAATTGAAGAACTAGCTTTAAGAGGACACAGGGTAAAAATCTTGCCAAATGCAGGCAGCTATATAAAAACTAAAGGCAGATAGTTTTACAAATCCCTGCTATAACACTGCTACTCTTTTCTTTCTAACTTTTGGTTTCTTATTGGATTGTGAATATAGATAGTACTTAATAGGAGTTCACCAACACCTTGTGGATTGCTGTAACTACCCAAATAAAATTGCTTCCTGAGCCATCTGAAAACTTCTTTCCACAATCAATTGTAGGTGCTTTCTATTCACCCCTGATTTGTCTAATTTCTTACCGATCCTTTCCTCCTCTTCTCTGCCATATTTCTGTCTTTCTATGTTTGCCTCATTCCTGTGTTACAGTAGGTGCAACAAGTGAAAATCTAGTTTTATTCTCATTGTTCAAATGCAACAGAATTACCATTTATAAAAGTAAATTGAGTAAAGTAGAAGGTTGTGTTTGGGGCAATACCAACTAGTTGTATATCTAGTTCTTTGGAAAAAAGGAAATGGATTATGAGACTCTGGAGAGGTTAAGTTTCTCATATTTGTAGCATAGGAGTTTAAATAAAAATCCCCAACTTGATTGAGTTTTCATACCAGTTCTCATTTTATCTCCCATTCATTCCCCTCAAGCATTTCAAGGTATGCCAAATGATTTTCATTTTGCAAAACATCCAAAGGCATTCTCAGAGTACATTTGCCAGGCTGAAATCAACAGAAACTTAAGGAATACATGCGTTCATGATGTACACATGTCACAAAGAAAGGTAGATACTGTAAAGTAAGTGGTTGCATGCCAGGAGATGGGGGTGTGAATTGAGTGCCACAGTGTGTTAGCCATGCAGTGAAAGTGGCTAATAAAATGCACTTATATTGACTGGAAAGGGTACCTAGATTATACAAATCAGGGGGAAATATTCCATCATAACATGATTTGCAAATTATCTTCCATTATTAATAATAAATTGAATAATTTTTCACATCTCCAAGAGCTGCATGAAATAAGCTTCATTTGAGTAAATATTTAGAAGCCCTCAATGCTTAAAAAATAGAAAGTAAAAATGTCAAAAACCAATTTTATCCATAAAGTGGATTAGTCTTTTCTATTTTTTTTTTTACCGATTTGGCATTTCTCCAGTGTATGCCTTTTTACAAATCACTGCAATTCATATCAATGCTCTTTTTTAATTATAGTTTTTAATTTCTCAGTTTATAGTTTTGAATGTTCTCAATTAAGTCCAAGAGGGAGCTTTCACTGCAACTGTCAATACCTGCAAATAACTTTTAATAGTGTTTACAGCAGTACAATAGAGTAACTAGACAGAATTTAGAAAACTAAAATAAAAAGAGCTTCAGTGGTAGTTGAGAAAATACAGAAGCCAGAAGAGAAAAACTTCTTGTGTGGATGAGAATGCAAACCCAAGTTAAGAGTGTCTTGGTGACAGGATAGAAATGTGATGGCATAATATACATGACAGATCTCTTCTAATCACATGACAACCAATCCCTTGGAGCCCACGGAAAAACACTGTGCCATTAATTCTCCTCTGCTCTCTTGCACACTAACAGTGCCTGCCCTAATTAAGTATGCTCCTGGAACACAGGTTTTATTGTCTGAGCTGTGCCATTATATTTGATATACTCATGACTCCTGTCACCTAGGGATAGGAAATCCCTTTTGGAGACACATATCTGCATCAATGTCTTCCTTAAGCAAAGGGTATTTGAGCATCATATTGTACTAGCAATAAACAGCAGGTTTAGATAGAAGAACCACAACAATTGAAACCATTTTTGAACTTTGTATGCTTAGGGATTTAGTGTAAATATATATTTACACTAAATATTACACTATATATTACACACATATCTGTGTGTGTGTGTGTGTGTGTGTGTAGAAACAAAATTAGTTTAAGTTAGCTTATCCTGGCTTTTATGCATCATTCCTAATTTCCTCTGGACAGGTTGTATAGTTTTAAAATTGAAAATTTATTAATTTTTATGAGATCAGATATTGACAGCTAATGATAACTGCTTTCATTATTAAATTAATTTGAATTGGGTTGTCAGATAAACTGGATCCCTCTAAATTCTTTTTCTGTATCAAATAAGGTATTGCTCAAGTAATTTTTTTTATAGTTTATTTTTTTCTTTTTTTTAATTTCAGCATATTATAGGGGTACAAATATTACGGTTATGTATATTGCCCATGCCCCACCTCCCCCCTCGAGGCAGAGCCTCAAGCATGACCATCCCACATACGTTGTACATCTCACTCGTTGGGTTTGTATATACCCATCCCCTCCAACAAGCCAGACACCCCACCACAAACCCACACACTGCCCACCAACCTTTTTTTTTTTTAACCAAAAACAACTTTTTGAAACATATTTATTTATTTTTGTGGGGGGGGGGGGGGGGGGGGGGGGGGGCAAGGAGGGGATGGGTATATACAAACACAACGAGTGAGATGTACAACGTATGTGGGATGGTCATGCTTGAGGCTCTGCCTC
>CAUYPO010028262.1:0-25298 GCA_963574435.1 Cheirogaleus major
TACAGGCATGCACCACCATGCCCGGCTAATTTTTTCTATATATTTTTAGTTGGCCAATTAATTTATTTCTATTTTTAGTAGAGACGGGGTCTCGCTCTTGGTCAGGCTGGTTTCGAACTCCTGACCTTGAGCGATCCACCCGCCTCGGCCTCCCAGAGTGCTAGGATTACAGGCGTGAGCCACCGCGCCCGGCCTGTGCTCCCTCTTAATATAAAAATAATTTTCAGAGAACTCAGATGAAAGCCAAATAAAAGAACCACTTCCAGACACTTCCTTCCCTATCATGACCCTTCTTCTGAAACACAGAGCTAAAATAACTCACACTTTTTAGGTATCTAAAGCCATAACATTTCTAAATATTAATATAATACAAACCATTTAAAAATTTACTTATACCCAGCCTCATCAAGATCCAAGGAAGCTATATTGGCACTTGAAATTCTGGTTAGTTTGCCGTAGAGACATACCACAGACGTGTAGTTCCCTTGGTCCATTTTCCTCTTGACCCCTTCCAGATCTAAAGGCTGTTGATCATCCTGCTTGGTGACCTCAGTCAGAACTGGTGGATCAGGTCCTTCTGGGGAGCTGCGGGAAGGTATACTCTCCTCTGTCTCAGGATTTAAGTCCGGAGGCTTGGCAGCCTATTGCCAGGAAAGATATGTTGCTTTTATGTAACTCTAAAAATGAGGCATCCATGCAAATTCTATCAAAATTAATAAAGATGAATGATTCATACCGTAAAATCCAAAGAACATGAAAATAATCAGAGATTTATCAAATAGGAAAGGAAGGCTAAAATGAGCCTATTATCTAATAGCATGGCTAGACTAACTTAGGAATTTTGCTTGATAATTTCCAAACCTAGTTATAGAGAAAATGAAACTGTGCTTAGTTCCTTTTGAGTATGACCATAGATAGCAGCTATTTGAAAAATAGAGCTCTATCAAAAGATAAAATAGCAGCCTAGTTTTAAGTTAGAGTTATCCATGTGGTTTTCCCAATATTATAATTTGTGCTCCCAATGACAACCTTATAAATATATAGTTCACGAATTACATGGACAAAAGTAGTGGTTTTCAAATTATCACTATAACTGTCTCCTAACTTAACTGCTCCTACCCCTAGGCTCTAGCCTCTCCAATTCTTCCTGTCCACTCCAGTCATTTTTTCTCTAAAAATCAACTCTGATCAGGTTACTCTCTTGGGTGAAGTCCTTCATTGGCTCCCCATCACCTTCAAAGTATAAAGTCCAAATTTCTTATTATAACTGCAAGGCTTTTGAAGATATGGCCCCTTCCTATTGCTTACTCCAAAGAAGGTCCTACTCTTGGCTCTAAAAATTTTCCTAATGGTTATAGCCCAAACAAGTAACTACAAAACCAAATGAAGAATGAAGTAAAACAAAACAAAAAAAACCCTCATTCCATTACTAGGTAAAAACTACCTAAGAACAAGCTCTCAAAAACCAAAATGAGACTTGACCTACCTGCCGGTAGCGTAGCAAATGGCTGGTAGTCCGAGAATTCAACAAGGCTGTCAGAACTTGCTTCAGAGAAATCTGTAGTTCTTTTTCAAGGGCCAGTCGCCATTCTGCAGGGTGCCGCTCAGTACAGTTCACACAAGTGTAGGCCACACTTTCTGGCAGATTAGATAGAATCTCATACATCTCATCTAGGAAAACAAAAACCTACAATGATGAGGCCCTCTGAAGAGTGGGAGAGAGAGAAAAGAGGAAACTATTCCACTGAACTTACTATAAAGTTGTATGTTAGGAAACACATTAAGATTCTAATATCCCCATGGACATCCCACACACTGATCTCCAAAAGGGACATTATCAATTAACACTAATCTGGGATTTGGTTATTGGAGAATCAATAGGTTATGGTACCCACAAAAGACAGCAAATAAATACTTTAAAGGCAGGTGTTCAAGATAAGCAAGCACAAATGTAACACAATGCTGCTTATTCTGGAGACCAAAAAATAAACTTGAAAAGACTTAAAATGACAACACTATCATAATTTTCATTTTATAGTACTCTAGGGGTTGTAAATGCAGTAGTACCTAGAAAGAAGAAAACTGTAATAAAAAGACTCCAACCTTCTGTACCTGAAAGATTCTCACATTTGGAATGGACCCAGCGATCACACTTCCCACATTGCATCATCTTACTCTCATAGTCATCATCATCATAACATTTGTCACAGAGAGGGCAGAAGTTTCCTGAAAGCAAAGCCAAGTTTATAGCAGTGCTTTGGCTTACACACCAATGCTTTTAAGGCCCTTGACTTATGCATGCCAACCTAATTTAAAATCTATATTCTTCTGGAATCATTTACAAACATCAGCATGGATCTACTACGGAATGTTCACACATCTGCAAAGTGTCAAGATTATACTGAGCTCCTAGAATATGCATAGAAAAGCTTCATATATGTCACTAGTTCTCTTTACACCCATTTATAAAGGTCATGAGGTAGATTTTAAAGATAACATAATAGAAAAAGAATGGAAGAGAGAACTTTACCTCTTAAACATTTGAAAGAAATGTTTAAATGTTTAAAAATAGGTGTCAAGGTAGGAATAAGAAATAGTTAATTTAAATTTTTTCCTTATTCCTTGTGTGTTTACATTAGAGCTTAGAGCACCACTTCCTAAAACTTAGTAGTATGTACAACCTTCATAAATTTGCTTTATCCATAGATCTCCTCAATAACTTTTTACTTAATAGACTTCTTTAAATTGATCTGTTTATTTTATTTAAAATAACTTTAGTAATGAATTTTTTATCATCATTATCCTAAGTCAGTAAAATAATGAGTTTAATATACTAGTTATAATTTTTTCTAGCGAAACTATTAAAATAAAATGTTTGAGTACTACCTAAAATCATTTCTCAAACAACCAAATGTTATATGTACCACACTTTGGGAAATACTGGCTTATAGCATTTCTTTGTCGTTAGCTATAATAAAAAGTCCCCTTAATTCTTCCCATACAAGTTAACAAAACATTTCTAGTTGCTGAGGTTTCTATGCAAAGAGCAAAAACAAGAACTTAATAAATGAGTCTAAATGGTATCCCTTGACATAATGAGTAAGACTTTTTATTTCATTCCATTAGAATGTCTAGTTCGCCACCAAAACACCAAGTACAGCCTCTAAAAGTTGAAGAAACTGGCTTTTTGGGGTACCTTTAGCAAAGAGTTTGGCACAATCATGGCACAGTGAGAAATCATGAGACCACTGCGCATCCCACCCTTTGCCTGGGGTTGTGGACCCACAGCTCTTACAGCGAACACACTTGGTACAGATCTGGAAAAGAAGAAAAAATTCAATAGGAATTTCTTATTTTTAATATCTTTTCTTAATTAAAAAGAGCTCAAACACAATCTATTTCTAGATTTCATTTCTCTACTGGGATGATTCCCTTGTAATGAAGCAAAAACTCTGTTTTACTGACATCTTCTACCAAGGATATTCCTATTACAAGTTATGTAAGCCCAACAGTCCCACAACAAGTCTTTTGAAACAGCATAACGTGTATACTTACCCAAACTTTCTTTTTCTTTGTGGGTTTGGTGGGGTAGTTGGGTCCCAGGCACTCAGGGTGATAGCTGTTTCGGCACTTATTACACTCCAGTAGCTGCTGCAAGAAAATATAATGGCAAAAAAGGTGGGCATCACATTACTTTCACTTAAACATCTATTACTTAGTATCTAATTTCAAATTTATCTGTAAGTAAGTACAGCACACCATTTTAACAGTTTATACTTCCTCATACACTATTCCTAATTAGAGCACAGGGATTTATTTCCTGCCAAAAGCATTTAGTGATGAGTATTCTTATCCAGTAGATTTGACTTATTTTTGAAATTTTATCGAATATCATGTTTTCTGCTATATTCCCAAAATTAAAACACAAAAATAGGCAATTGATTATAGGCAAAATTGAAAAAAATATAGATATAAAATTCTAAATTAGAAGGCAGAGAGAGAGATACTCTTAAGTATAGTCAGTGGTTGGTATCTGTGTGGAATTGGTCCCAGGATGCCCTCGACCCCGCCCTGCAAGATACCAAAATCCACGTCTGCTCAAGTCCCCTTATACAAAAGTATATGCAGATAAATTATGCATATCCCCTGTATACTTTAAATCATCTCTAGATTACTTACATATAATACCTAATACAATGTAAATGCTATGTAGATAGTTGTTACACTATATTGTTTAGGGAATGCTGACAAGAAAAGAAGTCTACATATTCAGTATAGATACAAACACCTATTTTTTTCCAAATATTTTCAATTTGAGGGTGGTTGAATCCATAGATGCAGAACTCACAGCTATTGAAAGCCAACTGTAGTTCTATTACTTAGTTTTGTACCTTTGTAGCCTGATGCTGCCTTCCACAAACGTGACAGAACTTGCAGCGACGACAACACCAGTTTTCCAGCTGGTCCTCCAGAGGGCGCTCGTTCTCCTCTAAACAAAACTTATGGAACGGTTCACAACAGACTTGGCAATACACAAACTGTAGAAGGAAGATGGGAACACAGAAGTCAAATAAAGTGTAGAAAAAAATACCAACCATACCTTACTTATATACTTATAGAATCCAAAATTTCCAGTTTTTGGTCACTAGAGGGCTTAACACATTAACCTGCCATGTGAGTTGTATTTAACTCACACTAGTTTTGAGCAGGGGACCTTATGAGAACTATTTTTCAAGTTGCATATAACTCGTGCAACAGAAAACAATAAAAAATAAAAATTTTTCATTACAGTGGAAAAGATTATTTTGCTTTTGAAGTTTTTATTCTATTTTTGTAATAAACATGGCCCCAAGGAAAAAATTTTTTTTCTAGTGTGGCAGTCAATGTGTTAATGATGCCTATCTCCTCTCTCCCCATGTATTTATTTCTCATTTTGTGAATTATCTATTTCTGTCATTTGTCTCTTTCTCACTGGATGTTATTCCTTTTTCTCATTAATTGCTAAGAGCTCTTTATAGACAAGGGAGCTTTGGTATTCAATATAAAACAACCATCAATAGCAGCCCTTTTTATAGAAGAACACCATATCATTTTTCCCATGCTTGGACCTCTAACCGGAAAAATCAGAAATCTAATAAAGACTGAATTTAAGAGATGAGATTATTAAACTTTTCACCCTCAATAATTTTGCTACTCTATTAAGAAGCAGATTCCTTTCTGAAATCTCTAACAAACTTTAAAACATTTCCTTAGCTGGCTTAAACAGAGGATAGTACCTGCTAAATATCGACAAAACAGAATATAATAATTTCTTTCATTCACAGCAAAAGAATGTATTATTATGTACTTTCTGGGGTACAAAGAAGCAGGATGCCTTACCTCTACATGCCCACTACTGGCACAGAGAAAGCAAACCACCCTGGGTGTTATAGGAACAGAGGTCAAGATTCCTAAGCCTCCCATATCCCACACGTTTTCTGCTTCACAATCCTCCTGTGGAGAAAGATAACTTATGAAAAGTTTCACAATGACACAACTTTGGATTGAAAATAAGGATGAAAAGCACATTTCAATGAGTCTGAAAATAACTGCTGCTTTAAAAAATTTTAATCTCAAACACAAACTATTAAAAGACTCACCTGTTAGCTCAATTCATATTAAATATATTACAAAGATATACTGGGACTGAGTATCCCTTAGAGTTTTGCTAATCCAAGCAATCATCGTGGTATGACAATTCCTATGTGAAGGAATTATTTCCACAGATACTGCTCAGGATGGAAAGAATGTTTCAATACCTTCTTTAGTCAGTTCACAAACGATGACCTCATAACACTAACTAAAGATCTCATAGCCCTGAACCTATCTGCTAATGATAGTTATTATTCTTCCCCCAGTTGGTGCTAATTTCTTCTTTCAACATCCTTGGTAGCACCATTTTCTTTCTTTAAGGTCCATGACACTCAATATACTACACGATCACTAGACACTTTTACCTTAAAGTCCACTCTGATCCTGTGGACCCCATCTGCTGGGATTTTTTGCTTAGAACTATTGCCATTCGAGAGAGTGCTGAGGATGTTCAAAGTGCCTGCATTCTCAGGCTTATTGATGGGAGGTGGTTTTTCCTAGGGAAACAGAAGATGAATATAGAACAAAACCACAGCCTACTTGCCTTCACATTTGCAGTAGACAATAATGCAAATGACAAATCTTGTTAACAGACCTGAAAAACATGTTTCTAACATAAGTATCCTATAAAAAGAGAAATAATCTTCAGAAGTTTCTTAAATCTTCTCTCTCTCTAATAAATAAGATGATTTTTATAGACAAGTATTGTGAAAAGCTGTTGAGGGCAAAAAACATTTATACCAAGTGGCCTGCAGAGTAAGGAGATTCCTAGGCTAGAACATGTAGGGCCACTAAGAAGGGAAAAGCAATAAAGGACAGACAAAAAAAGAAATGGGCTAAAGTAAAGCCCAAACCTGAAACCCTATCTCTACAAAAAATAGAAAAATCAGCCAGGCATGGTGGTGCACGCCTGTAGTCTGAGATACTTGGGAAGCTAAGGCAGGAGGATCACTTGAGCCCAGGAGTTTGAGGCTGCAGTGAGCTATGATGACGCCACTGCACTCCAGCCTGGGTGACAGAGCAAGATACTGTCTCAAAAAGAAAAAAAAAAAGAAAGAAAGAAAAGAAAAGAAATTTCATCGCTATCTACATAGAAGCAGAAATGTAATTTCATGGAATTGTCAAGGATAAGGCTTTTCCCTAAAGAATAGAACACATCCCTGAGGAATGGCAGAGAAACAAATCTCTCCTCACCTTTTCTTTTGGTTTTTGTTTTACAGGGATACTTGGGCGAGGAGCCACTTTTTTCTGCTTGCTTTGCTCTGAACCTAAAGAATTCAAAATAAATCGCAGTCAGATGCCGGCAATGACTACTTTAGGATCGACTGGTCTGTGAAGAAAGGGGTGTTAGAAAAAACAAAAAAACTATTTCAACTCTAAGTTTCAAATAGGAAATTAAGACAATATCTCCAATTTAACTGGGTTGTTTTTTTTTTTTTGCTTCTATTTCTTTATTATTATAACAGTTAAAATGCTGGAACCGAAGACTTAAAATTATACATTTCATGTTTTCGAATGCTGTTTAAGACATCAGTGCTTCTTTGCTAGTACATGTGGTTTAGCAATTCCTTCTTGCCTTCCTCACTCACCTGATTCTGGTGGTGGAGGCTGCTTTTTCTTGGGCTCACTAGGAGTGGTCTTGGGAACTTCTTTTCTTGGTGGTCCTGTGCTAGGTGGTTGTGGGGGGATGACTGGTGCTGGCTGGGAGACCTGCTTGCTGGACTTCCTGGAAGCTGGAGTGGTGACTTGTTTGGATTCAGGCCCAGGGGCAGAGGTATTCCCTTCTTCGCTCTTTTCCTCGATGGGCTTTCGTGGAGGAGGCTCACTACTGCTTTTCTTTGGGGCAGGATCCTCTCTTGCTGATGGGACAGGTTTCTGACTAGAGTCTACCACATTCTTCACAACATTGCTCTCCTTGCTCTCTTTCTTTTCACTGGTCTTAGACTTTTTCTCTTTCTTTTTCACAGCTAGGGGTAAAACAACAACAACAACAACAACAAAAACAACAAGATCATCTCTCTATAAGCAAAAATAGTTTTATTTAAAATAGAAATATTGGGCTGGGTGCAGTGGCTCACGCCTGTAATCCTAGCACTCTTAGAAGCCGAGGCAGGAGGATCACTTGAGCTCAGGAGTTCAAGACCAGCCTGAGCAAGAGCAAGACTCCGTCTCACTATAAAATAGAAAAGAAATTAGCCAAACAACTAAAAATAGAAAAAAATTAGCCACGCACAGTAGCATATGCCTGTAGTGCCAGCTACCTGGGAGGCTGAGGCAGGAGGATTGACTGACTCCAGGAGTTTGAGGTTGCTGTGAACTAGGCTGATGCCACAGCACTCTAGCCCAGGCAAGAGAGTGAGACTCTGTCTCAAAAAAAAAAAAAATTCTTTTTATTATGGAAAATTTCAAACATGCCTCAAAATATAGGAAATAGTCAAATAAACCCCCATGAACCTATTACCCAGCTTCAATAACCACCAACTCCCTGGGAAAGAGCAGTATTTAAAATCAGAAATAAAACTAGTATTTTCTTCTACTACTGGATATGCACAACTACATTGCATTAAAGCAGGGAGCATTTGGGGGAAGACCATTTTATAACACTACCTTTAGCTTGCTTCTGAAGGTAGGCTTTGGAAGGCATCCATTGTAGATTCTGACATTTTCTCATCCTAGGATAATAAAGGATAAACCATAAAATAAATTACATTTAGAAGAGAAGCAACTGAAACAAGAATTCATTTGTCTGTAAGAATCAGTGAATCTCTATTCAGGTTCATTGTTACAGTTGAAAAAAAGACTGCTCATTACTCAGATTAAATCTGAGCATTTGAATCCTTGGATCAGCAATTTCGCCTACCTTTAGGATCTAAAAAGAGAAAATATAAAATTATTTTTGACTCAAATCTCTTGTAATCCAATACTGACCAGCACTATACACAAAATGATCAGTCAATATTTTTTGTAGTCAAATCAGTACTGCTCTCTTATGAGACTAATATTCATATAGTAATCTGAAGAAAAATGGACTAAAATGATCAAACAAGTCCTTTGCCACTACAGTACTATCATGATATCTCATGACATTTATATATATATATGTTACCCCACAATTTAAATTTAATAAAACTCAAACTTAATTTGGAGCCTACAATCACACCAAATCTACTTCAACCCTTAAATTTGGTGCAACTTTACCTTGCTATCTATCACATACCTTTTTGCAATCTGTGAATTATCTCACTTCTATCCACTAATGGGACTAAGATTCTTGCTAAAGGCCAGACCAAACCAAAGCACAGAAATACTTCTTTTCCCCTAGAAACTGTCTACTCTCCAGTAAATAATGGAGCATTTCTCCCAATTATGCTTTATATGAATCTCCTTCACTTCCTTCCTTCCTTCCTTCCTCCCTCTCTCCTTCCCTCCCTCAAATATCGTTGATAATATCTATTCCTTGTGCCAGGCAGTTTACAAGATGTTCAATCATGAAAATTTCTGTTTATGCAACCTCCTTGATTCATTTTAAACAAATTATCCCAGATGGCAGAAAGTATACTGACTAAAAAAGGGGAGATATAGTAATAAAAAATTCCATATCAAAAATTACATATGCATAAAAATATTCTAAGAGAGAAACAGAGAGCACAGAGATTTTTGCAAGATATCACCAATGTTTCCTGAATGTCATATAGATATAAGTGATTTCAGTTGACCCACCCAATAAATATGCATAAAGTTGTTAGTTTTAAGTAGAAACCCTCCAGAACTGTACTGTCTGATACGGTAGCCACTAGTCACATGTGGCTATTTAAATTTAAGTTAATTAAAATTAAATGAAATAAAAAATATAGTTCTTCAGTCACACTAACCATGTCAAGTACTCAATAGTTACATGTGGCAAATGGCTGCTATATTGAACTGAACATTTCTATTACTGTTGTCTACTGTTCCAATAGATCATTTCCATTACTGCAGAATGTTCTATTAGATAACATTGCTCCAGAGTATCTCTTACTTAAGCACACTCCAAACCACAACACAAAATCCAAACTAATCTTGCAACTCAGTACAATCACATTCAGCTTCCTGATGCATCTCTTCAACAAACTAGGGATAAATAAGCAATCTTCATTGCTGAGAAGTCAACAGCTCAGAGTAAAACACCCACTCACTTGCAGCACTGCTTCTTTATATTGCGGCCACCAAACTTGGGCTTGTCTAAGCAATTTGTACAAACACCACAGTCCTCAGGCACCTGGCAGCCGGGACACTGCCCACAACGCCTTGACCGCCGTCCCTTCTTTACTGGAGGTTCCTGAGGTGCCTTGTTTCTGGTGACAGGTTTAATTGGTTTGATGGGTGGAGCAAGGGGTTCAGCATCTTCTGAGCCAGCAATTGATGACTTGTCTGTTAGAGAAATATGTCATTAGTTCTGAGGGAGTGTCAAATACCTTCTTGGGAGTAGAGGGGGAGATCCTCAAAATCCCTTTAAATCATTAGATACATTCAAACCTCATTTTAATTGGTACTCCAAAAATGAAATACATTATAATAAAAATATTCATGTGTAGAACTCAGTCTATTTTGAATAATTATTTAAATGCTTAAAATGACTATAACTTCCAGCTTGAAGAAAGCAAAACTCCAAATACTGAAAATAAAATAGTCTAACCTAAAATCAAGAATATGAACCAAATGCTTCTAAAGATTCTCTAAACCTTTATGAGCAGCTACTCAACATTTAAGAACTATATGGTGGCCATGAGAATGCCTCACAGAACTCTAACTATAGAAAGCATAACTGATCCAGGGCCCCAATTGCTGTGCTCTGAAATCCAGTGGTACAAACAGGCCAACACTTACCATGGCTCGCTTCAAGGCAGTGACTTGATGCAGCAGGGATACTAAAGCAGGTCTATTTTCTGAGAGGCACAAGACTCCTCTGACAGCCAACTCTTGCTCAAAGACTCCCCAAGAGCCTTGCCAAACCTTTCTTACACTGCACAGCAGTCTAGGAAGGTTCTGTCCAAACTTCCTTCCCTCTTTCCTTCATGGGGGTCAGATTAGTATCAGTCTGACAGCTCTCCAGCCTTCCCTGGCTACCTCCCCATATTCTTTCTCAGGCATTTTCTCTAATAAAATCTTCAAGCATTTAATCTCCTCTCACCAGCTGGTTTTCAGAGGACCTAGACTAACTACGAAGAGCCTACTGGGCATCCCAGAATGATCAGCAAACAAATCAAAAGCCTGCCCAGGCTCTAAGGTTGACCTCCCTGACCTACCATCATTCCCCATGGAAGACAATATCTTTTCTCGTTCTTCCCATGGTAAGGCACTCAGGGTGGGCATGTCATCAGGAAACACAGCTCGTTTCCGGCCAAGGGCAACAGCTGCTCTTCTGCAGACATGTTTAATCCGGGGTCCTCGCACAGAGGTCTCTGATGAATCACTTTCTTGACCCTGGATATGAGGCGAGCCAAAAACAAACAATAACAACCATACATATTGAAAATATAATTAAAAGGTATTATTATGAAGCCAAGGTATACTTGATCAATTATGATCTAGAATCAAAACATACCTAGAACCAAAACATTCTAGTTATTCCCAGCTGATAAATCTTATCAATATATAGAAATCAACTATTTCTGCATCCTAAAGTTAGCAGCGAAAAAAAAAAGCCTTTAATCAAAAAATAGAAAACAACTAAGTTTCTACTCCCAATTATACTACTTCTTTAAAATTCCCCTCAAAATTCAAGCTGCCATTCTATATTATCAAAAAGTTCAGTCTGGGCCGGGCATGGTGGCTCATGCCTGTAATCCTAGCACTCTGGGAGGATCGCTTGAGCTCAGGAGTTCGAGATCAGCCTGAGCAAGAGAAAGACCCCGTCTCTACTAAAAATAGAAAGAAATTAGCCAAACAACTAAAAAATAGAAAAAATTAGCCAGGCACGGTGGCGCGTGCCTGTAGTCCCACCTACCCGGGAGGCTGAGCCAGGACGATTGCTTGAGCCCAAGAGTTTGAGGTTGCTGTGAGCTAGGCTAAAGTCAGGCCACTCTAGCCCAGGCAACACAGTGAGATTATATCTCAAAAAAAAAAAAAGTTCAGTCTGGTATAAATAGGGCTTATCTAACTGCAGACAATTTCTTATATTTCCTTGATCGACAGAGAAATAGGGGGAAAATAACCTATAAATGAAAGTATAAAAGGCCATGGCTCCACATAGAACTGTCTCACATTTTCTTTTCTTTCTTTCTTTTTTTTTTTTAAGCCAGTCAAATTTAGCAGTAGGGGGTTGAATACCAACTTTAGTGACACTAATGTTAATAAGTTCTGATAAATGTCTCACATTTTAAAGAGCCACTGCTCCTACCACTAAGAGAATAACCAAAAACAACCAACATGGTGTCAAGAATAAATCCAATCATATTCCTGCTAGAATTCTCAATTGGCAGAATTATTAAATGTTAACCTGGCTGTAGGCTAAATAACATTAAAAATCTAAGTCAGTGGCCATCTTAACCTAGCTTGATATCTTGGCACAAATATGCAACTACTATATGACAATTTTTTTAAAGGAACCTAAAGATCAGCAAATTTTCTCAGAAAAGGCTAGTGACTAGCTCACTTTGAAAAAAACAAACAAACCCCCCCAAAACGTTGCTGTTCTCTGTAAAACTTTGTTTGACGTCATCCTAACTAACTATAGCTTTTCTGTTCCACAACTTAAGGCTAAGTGCTTCTCATTTGTATTCTGCAAAAACCTAATTATCTATTGCACTAATTACTCACTACTCAGAGGAAGAGAATGCTCCTCTCCAGTTTTCTAGTCTATCAGTGACGGTAAAACAATTTGACTATAAAAACGTACCTTTAAAAGTAAGTCACAGATTCCATTACACCAAACCCATGAGGTATAAACAACTGAGCATTCTCTGTAGTATGGTCCCAACCATAGTTCAGCCTTAGTTCACCACTTTTCCACATGTGCCAATCCAGCTATCCACTGTTCCTCAAATATGTTACATACTTTTCCATCTCTATCCACACTGTCCCCTCTACTTAGAATGATATGCCCTGCCATTGTCTACCAAAATCCACTGCCTCCACCATACTTTTCCTGATTCCCATAACTGAGTGTAACTGAAACACTTAGCCTAAAATTTGCCCATAGAAGGGGCTCAATAAACTGTTAATTTTAATAGGCAAGGTGAAAAAGAGTACCTGTGCTTTGGGCTGGTCAGTTTGTTTAAGACTCTTACTCTTCTCAATCTTGCAGAGCTGGGCTTTGGCCTTTTTTAGGAGGCTGGCAACCCTCTTGTCAGTCATTGGAAGCTTGTCTGCCTGAGCCAACATGGAGCCTATGGAGGAAGTGGAATGTTTAACAGTGCTAGATGAGGGAGTGGAAAGGCAGAGGGTTTTCTCCTTCTCCAGGGATGGGGCAGTTGGGCCGAGGTCCAAGTTGTTTTTTTCCAGATTTCCTCTCCCTTTCTTTATAAGGATTTTGGTTTTGACAGCTGTTGTATCCCCAAGAGTCACAGAAGCAATATCAGTCCCAGAATCAATTGATGAAGACTTCTTCCGCCCTGTTGCTTTTTTGGCGGAAGATGAAGTGGCAACATCTTCACCAACAACCTTCTCTTTGGAAACCCTACCCACAGGATACAAAGCAGAACTACTCTGAATTTCTGATCCCTTTTTCCTTTTTTCTTTCCTTGACTCCCGCTTATTCTCTTTTTCTCTCTCTCGGTCTCTCTCTCTACTCTTGTCTTTCTCCACGCTCTTGTCAGCATCTCGATCTTTGGACAGCTCCTCAGGGGCCTTGTCTTTATTTCTCCCTCTTTCAGTCTGAGAGCCTGGGGTAAACCAAGGGAAGAGAGGAGTAGGACTACTTGATGAAAATGGCTCTGCTGGAGCACTAGTATGCTTCCTTGGTCTCTGATTTTTCTCTGCAGATTCCCCAGACTGAGTCAGGGAATGAGATGGAAAAGTAAAAGTTGGGTTTAAGGCACTAGTGGCAAGAGGACTAACAGAAATGCTTAACGAGGAAGAGACAGAAGACGTGGGGGTGAGAGGTGATAGCTCAGAAGTACTAAGCCTTCCACTTCTTGTCCTCATGGAGTGAGAAGGAGATCTTGGTTCAGATCGAATAGGACTAAATACTTTTCTTTTCCTTTTTCTATTAGATACTCCTGAAGATGACGTTCCAGCAGAAGTTCGATTACTAGGCAAGGTTACAGACTCAAATATTCTAGAGTGAGCCTCACTTGGAGTAAATCTTGGAGCTCTCAGAAGAGGGCTCCTTTTGTGCATATCAAACCTCGTCCCAGAATGGAGTGGCGAAAACAATCGGGCTGAAGCAGCAGTACCAGACGTAGAAAAACCAGACGCAAAGCCAACATCCTCAGGAGTTAGTGGAGGGGGTCGGAAATTATCAAATATTGGTTTGCGAATAAGACCTTCTTTGGCATACTTTGCTGAGGAAAAGTATTGTGGCTCTGACCTAGAATGCTTTAAAGAAGTCCACCTAAACGTCGGTTCTCGCAAAATAGATTTTCGCTTCCCTTGCATGGGAGCAGCAGAAGCAGGCAAAAATGGTGATGCTAAGGGGATTGTTGGAGGCATAAGCCAAGGTGTGTGGTCAGAGATGCTGGAGGCTGGCTGTAATGGTGGGGGTGGAGTAAGCAGAGGTGGAGGTGGAGAGGAGGAGGTCTGCTGCTGGGGGGCACTTTGAAGAGTTGATAATTTTTTAGTTGCTCTAGATCCAAAACTTCTCTCTGACACCGAATACCTTCTGCTTCTCCTGTCATTACTCTCGTTTTCTGGGGACTGGGAAATAGGCAGTGGAGTATGAACTTCAGGGGTATCGCTCCGCTCTTCAGGAAGTACCTGAATCTCCTCAGAAGCCTGAGAATCTGTGGAGGTATCAACACTGGGACTACTAGATCGGGAGGAGTCTGAAGACATTTGAGAGGAGTGCTGAGAAGCTGCACTTGATTTTTCAGAAGATCCACAGGATGTGGCACTGAATCTACTATTCGGTGTAGACTCTAATCGGGCAATTTTAATTGGAGGGTCATAATCCTCATCCTCTATAAACCGCCGAGGGGTTTTAATGATCCGTGAGGAGATAGCACTGACAACAGGCATGATGAACTGCCGGATATTTTTGACCTGTGTTTTCACCTTTCTTCCTTGCAGCTGAGCTGCTTCTTTTTCAATTTTCTTTTGAGCCCCCTTTTTTGCCCTCTGCAAGAGTTGCTTAGCAATTGTTGCATCTGTCCTTTTAGAAGAAGGAATAATCCTAACTGGCTTAATCCTTCGAGGGCTTTGTCTGACAACTGTCTTATCTTCTTTTGTGAGTGGAGGTGTTCCTTCTTTGTCTTTCCGGACCTTCTGGGGCTTTTCCAGTTCAGAATTAAGGAGGAGACCCGAAGGAGTCTTTATCCTTTCTGTCGATGGAGGCCTTCCTCGCCGGCGTACAATCTGTACCCCCTTCCTTCCTATTTGAAGCTTCCCTGTCTTAAACTTAGACTTGAGAGGAGAGAGTTTACCTGCTCTTAATTTTTTAATCTTTGTAGCTTGCTGAAACGTAGCAGAAGGTGTCCGTTTAATTTTTTTCAGGCTATCTTCTTTGTTTCCCTTTGGTAACTCGGAAATGTCCTTTCCATGTGTTATTTTGATTTTTACTCCAGGGAAGGTGGGAGGTCTTCCTCTCTTCTTTTCTATACTTTTAGAATCTTTCTTCTTGATCTTATCTCCAGATTTGGTCTCTGATTTATTTAGAGGGGAAAACACAGATGGATCTGAGAGGATAGCTGAATTTCGGTCAGAGCCACTTCTAGGTCTCCCACGAGGCTTTCGAGGACTACTTTTAACTGCATATAGAAATTAAACAATGAAGAGCATATATTTAGCTGTGTAGTTCAGGTCTTAACTAAGCTGAATATAATTTAGCAAAGGCCATTTTGTACTGAACTCAACTTGAGTCTAATGAGTCAATCAAACATCTTAATTATGCTTAGTTTCTTTTCTGCCTCAAAGAAGTCAAGCAAATAACATTCCACCTGAAAGAACATTACTTTTTTGATATAAAAATCAAAATAATAATAAAAGGTTTTCAGTTGAACAATTAACCTACAAAACTGATTTTCCTACAACTTTTTCCCCTGGAATCAAAGGAATTATTAAAAAAAAAACCTAAACTACCACTCCATATTCTAGCCACCAAGATTAACATTTAAGAACATGCTTCTAGTAAGTCATCTCATCTTTTTAATTCAAAATTTTGGTTTTAAACAAACTTGAATAAGGTGCTCTTCAATCAACAATATACCAACTTCCACAGGAAAAGGCTCCTGGGCAGCTCAGAGTCCTATATTTCAATCTGTTTTGCCAAAGTAAACTAAAAGTTTTACTGTATAGAAAAATATTCATTAATGATACATCAGAATAAAATCACTGAACTCAGTGGCATGTGAACTAATCAGTGAAGTGACATAATGATGTGCCCATTAATTTACTCCCCTACCTAGAGGTTCTTAACTAGTTAGTTCCAAGTTACAAAAAGATTTAACCTTAATTGATGTCAATAGCAAAGCGACAATTTATTAAATCAGATTTCTATTCTAGATAAACGGAATTTGCTAATTTATAAATCAGCTCAATTTGCTACTTATCAAGAGATTTAAGAAAACAAGATTGTTTCTAAAATACTTGTATATATCCATATTTTAAAATGTAGCAAGCGTTGCCTATTTTATCAAATCTTCTCTTCCCTCTTAACTTTTCTGTTTTATAATCTGCAGTCCTCCACCCCTGGGCTGTAGAGCAGTACCAGGCCACACAGCAGGAGGTAAGTAGCAGGCAAGCAAGCTTCTTGAGCAAAGCTTCATCTGTATTTATAGCCGCTCCCCATCACTTGCCATCCCTTTCTAGCCTCACCCCCCACCAATCCGTGCAAAAATTGTCTTCCATGAAACCAGTCCCTGGTGCCAAAAATGTTGGGGATCACTGTTTTATATGACAGCATTCTTCTGACATTAAAACCTCCTTTGATAGGTGCCAAAAGAAATTTATGCCATTATGATGGACATTTTTTACAATGGAATTACTTTCTAACCTAACAGAAATCATCAAGGGTCTTACTGTTGAGTTGTCTAAATATAAATACACTCCTCATCAATGAACAGATAAGACTTCCCTTAATAGAGTAAAGATTCACAAATCCATTCTTAAGATATTCTAATTACAATAAAAGTAATAGACTAGGAGATGGCAGAGAAACTATGTTTCATTTCTTAAATAATTAAGCATATCAACATGCTTTTTAAAAAAAAAAAACAAGACAACATTCAAGGTAGACTGACAGCCAAAAAAGAAACTTAAGAGGAAACCATCATGAAAGAGTCGTGAATTAACAAAATAAAACTTCTGTTCAGAAGTACATCACAAGATTCCTTATCATTGTGGTAGACTTGATTTGAACCTGGCAACTCAGAGGGCTTTGTCAATTCTGAAAACCTTTTCTATCCTACTTTAAAAAGAAGCTTATGATAGACAAGTAAAAGAAGTAAAACAGAGAAGAGTCCCAGCAGTGCTGCTAAAACTTCCCTGATCCACGACACGTCCAAAGAACTCTCAAGTCGGTTATAATTACTCATCATGCATTTTCTGGGCCTCATTTTGTCCTCTATAAACAAAGAGTTAGACCAGATGATCTCTAAAATTCCTTTCCTTTATAAAGTTTTAAGATTTCATCACAACTTAAAGAGAACATTGCTACTGTCTGCATAGCACAGATACTGGGACACTACTGGCTAACTCCTCCCAACTAGAATGCAATACCACCACCATTGTGGAACAGAGAAAGTGTCAACTTGGGTATTTGAATTAGATTACTATATAGCCATATGATGACTTCTAAGTGAGATTCAAATGCTAGCAAACATCACAAACTAAGTCAACATCAAAGAGCAAAAACAGCCAATGATATCATTATTTAATTAAATTGTCTATCCCACATAAAATCAAAGAAAACCCTACACAAATTCAGAATTGCAGTACAGATGGGGAATGTATTTTCATCAAAAGGTCTATAGCCCTCTACTTTATAGAACTGAATCCTGTAAGCCATTAAATGTTATTTGCACTGAGGATCTTCTCTTAGGAAACTGCTTCTAAGTCTAGAATTCCCAGATATTCTGTTGGTGAGAATGACAAATATTGCTAATAAATTGAAACACTCAATATCATTTTTATTTTCTTTATTTTAATATGGCCTTTCAGGATCACGTAAAATAGTTTCACATAGTGCCAATATTTTGTTTTTAGTTCTTTGACAATAGCAGACCAAATTTCAATAATGAAATTTGGATAACAAAAGAGAAAAGTATCCTAAATGCAAATTGTGGTATCGAGAAAATAATAATGCTGTTTTAAAAAAATTTATTTATTTAATGGCTAGTATCTATTTATGGTATTTAGTCTTCATCTTCCTAAATAAAAGTCAAGCTGATTAAAGACAAAAAAAAAAAGAAATTTGGCTAACTTATTCCCAAAGGCATATATACTACCAAATAATATAAAATGCATAAATCTGAAGATGCTCTGAGTAGCTTACCTTCAATTTGCCTACCAGGTTTCCCAATCATTCTGTGGAAACCTACTTCCCATGCCTCAAGTAGTTCCCAGAAAGAAGCACACTAAAGAATAAACCAAATGTGGTCTGACAGAGAAGAGGCCCATAAAATCTAGTTCATAAGCCATTTTCTACCCCCAGTATTGGAGAGCACCTTTACATGCAGAGAAGGCAAGGAGAAGCCACAATCTCCTAACAAATAAAACTTAAAGGCACCACGTGCTTAATTGGCCATACCTGAAGGAGACCTTGTGGGACTTCGCACTCTGACTTCTTCATCTGAGCCAAAACCTAAGAACTGCTCATCCTACAACAAAGGAAAATTATTTTAAAATCAGAAGCAAAAATATGAATGTGAACACATCCCAAAGAAATGCCCAGAGGAGATACAAATGAACTTGGAAAACTAGCCTCTATATATTAATCACATCATTCAAATGGATACTATAAAAATAACTAATACTAAAATAAATGGACCCAGCCATACAGCTTCATTACAGACAAATAAAAGCTGTGTAGTAACTGAACAATGCATTGAAATGTCATCTTTGGTGCATAGTACACAGGGAATAGACCTAAATTTCAAACTATAGATACAGCCCAAAACAATTAAAGAACGGCTTTAAATCAGGTAAGCAAATCAGTAAAATGGCAGAGATATATAGCCCCAATACAACAAATACTTTTCAATAAGTATTTAAGTCTACAGATACATAAAGAATAACATAAATAATATAATAATCTCTTGCCTACTAAATATTAACAGAGACTGAAAGTGCCATAATTGTCAGTTCCTTAACTCAGGAATTGACATTTAGATGTGATTTCTGTACATTTGAGATCCAGAGATTCTCAACATGCATTTTATGGCATCATTTTGAAATGCCCTGTGATAAGAGACTTAATGGTGGGCAGCAGCATTTGTAAAAGGGATCATGAATTGACCACACATAGAGGGTGAAATCCTTTTACTAATAACTTAGGGAAACATCTTATTTTCAGTTATATTTGGAAAAGACAAAAAGCAAAAACTTCTCCTTAACTCTAACTTTTAACCTGCCCTTTAAAAAAAAATATTAAGGATTCATTTAACCTATTTTGAATAAGTTCTTAAGAAAGATGGTCTATTTAAACAAAATGATTAATAGAAATTCACTGATTCAGAGCTCTTTCCAGAAAGAGAATCAAAGAACAGAAGAATTTCAGCTTCCAGAAACAAAATCCACATAAAAGAAGAACAAAATAACCAATGAAGAACAAACTTTCTTGAACTTCTAATTTATACTGAGAAGTCCCAAACTGAGTTCCAATGATTAAAACACCCAGATTTTCCTCTCAGAAGCTAAGATCACATGTATGTAGACAACATCACAGTGGATTTTTTGCTGAAGAGTTGTTTCCTCAATTAGTTTAAAGCTAGAGTCAGACGCTAATCTGCCTAACCACTTTTCAACCAAGAATATATTAAAAGATACATATAACTTTTAGACAAATTAAAATTAGCAGGCACATTTCTTAAATTTAAATGCTTTTTAGGAGCAAAACATTTGGGGCCAAGCTTTTGCATACTATGCAACTGAAAGACAATTCTTATTAAAATCTAAAAAGGTTTTGCTCTGAGATTGCCAAGATTAAAGAACTGAACTATTTAAGAAAAGGCTAAAATTCTATTTTTCAAAGAGATTTATTTGAAAAAGTATTACAACTCTAAGATAAAGTGTTAAACCTGAATTTAAGGAATACATACTACTTTCAAAAAAATGATTTTTTTTAGAGATAGGGTCTTGCTCTGTTGCCCAGGCTGGACTCAAACTCCTAGACTCAAGTGATCCTCCTGCCTAAGCCTCCTGAGTAGCTGGGACTACAGGCACATGCCACTAAGCCTGGCTTACCAGAGTACCTTTTGTAGTTTCTTCTTTAACAACTAAATTAAAAGCAAATTCTTTTTACTTTAAAAAATTTAAAGTGAAATGTATTTCTTTTTTTTAGAGACAGAGTCTCACTTTGTCGCCCCGGCTAGAGTGCAGTGGCATCATCATAGCTCACAGCAACCTCCAACTCCCGGGCTCAAATGCTCCTCCCGCCTTAGCCTCCCAAGTAGCTGGGACTACAGGTGCATGCTACCATGCCTAGCTAATTTTTTCTATTTTTTAGTAGAGACAGTGTCTTCCTCTTTCTAAGGCTGGTCTCGAATCCCTGACCTCAAGTGAACCTCCCCCGCCTCGGCATCTCAAAGTACAAGGATTATAGGCATTAGCTACCATACCTAGCCTAAAGTAAATTCACATTGTGAACATCATTTGTGAATAAGAAAAATCCTATCTCTTTATCTTAAAATAAGTTAAAACATAACCTAAGACATACAGAACTTACCCCAAATAAATTTCTGGAATGATTTTTCAGGGTTTACATTTGTAGGCTACATTACCCAAAAAAAGAAGCCAAAACTCACAAGAGCTCAATTAATCCAAAATCTTATCACAATAATGGAAATTCCATACTGGTAACTTTAAAAATGTACTTTTGGGTAGAAAAAGACATTTAAAATAGTAACCCAAAAATGCATTTTGAGAAAAAAAGCAAACAAAATAGGCAATGGCAAATGCTATAAAAAAACAGAAAATCACAGAATCTTAGAATTTTAGAGGAGGCCAGTCCAATCCTCCCATTTGTTGGCAAGTGACATGAGGGAGGAGAGCAGTGGATTTGGGGAGAGAAGGGCTGGTTTAGGGTCTCAGCTCTGGCCTTCTCAGGCTATGTAATCTAAGACAAGTCACTTACTATCTTTATCTCTCGATTTCTTTATTTGAGCATTGTAAGGAATAAATAAAATAATTTATGTAAAATAACTTGGAAAACTATAGGCAACATATATATAGTGGTTCTTCTTATTGTTGTTATTGAAGAAACTAAAGCTCTAAGAGGCCAAATAACTTGCCCCAGATCATACAGTTAGCTATAAAGAACCTATGTATTAAATATCTAAACTGGGTGTACAATAATCTCCCTACCATAATAGTTACAATCTAAAACCATAAATAAATATTTAAAGGACCCGAATAAATCACCAATAGTACAAAAATTGCTATTCTTTCAGCTACTATTAAAGTCACTACTATGATGGCCATTTTCAGATCCTTCAAGTTTCTGATTAATTCATTCTTTTCCTGCATTATCCTCATGGAATAAACTGCTAATCTATGCATTTTTTCACAAAGACATCTGGGGATTTCTCCACCCTTACCAGGGAACTACATTGCTAAATGCATGACTTTTATGCTCCTATGCTGCAATGATAAGACAATTCAAGCAATTATACATACAATAACCAACAGGTAAAGCAACCAACAGGTAATGAAAGATTATTAATCTTTAAAAGACATATGAGAGAGTCACACTGCTATGTTCATTATCAACAACCTTAGTGGGTCACTTTTCTATATTTCTAACTTTCACAAAATATAACTATGTAATACTAATTGCAGTATGCTCCAAAACAACAGAGTACCACTGAGCTGTCAATATTTAAAGTTTCCAAGTACTTTCCAAAATGACAGGAAGCATTAATTTGTTTTCCTTTTGGTCTTGTAGTTAGAATAAGGAAAGAAAAGAATAAATAGTCAAAAAGAACTATACGTCTACCCAAGAACTTTCTTTTCACTTCAAATATAAGTTGACTTCTTGAAGAATGCTTTTAAAAATAACTATCCATTGTTTAAAGAATCCAGACAGCTTAGCCAAAAACAAAAGCTGACACTGTTATGTTAAAGAGCCCTAGTCTTTTAACTCTGAACTTCCAAGGCTATGTAAGAGCCCCAAAAAAATATCCAAGGAAAGCCAAGTTAAGAAAGCACTAGGAAAGAATGCTACAAGAGGGTGCTGCAAAAAAAAAAAAAAAAAAGTCCTCCCTGTTGTACACTCTGCACTATCATCAGCAAATCAGCCACAGGCTACTACTCCTCTTGTTCCATCATTCCCCTTTAGACAGGCAGGGTCCCTGGAGGATGTAAACAAGGTAACAGTGCTGCTTCCCAAGGATTTAAACTTGCCTAGAAATCAAAAGACTACCCTCTATAAAAAAAACAACAAAAGGAGCTGCAATTAAATCCATGTTTGGCACTGTGGTATCATAAACCTAGACAGCCCTGAAGAGAGAGGGTACAGGAGACATCATGCTCCACATGACCAAGGACTCCTGGGAACTGGGCCCAGGCAGCCATTCATCACATACTTTTCCCTTCAACATGGCCTTCTCTGATGAGCACAGCATTTCAAGACAGAGTATAAGCAAGAGCCATGAAACCTATTCCTTCTGGACAATGATGTCCTTGGAGACCAGACAGCCAAGATTTCAACATTTTCTTACCTCCAAAGATAGAAAACCACCCTTGTCAAGTTGAGCACTGTAAAATACTGTTAAATCACACTTAATTTCCAGTGATCAAGACAACAAATTAAGCTACCCAATGTAACTTTCTAAGTGAAATCTAATTGCCAAAGTAGTAAACATGCAGAATTTTATTATGTGTACCCCTAACTCTAGGGTAACCAGTTATTTGAGAACTTCTAAGCATACCTTTACTGATAAATTCACTTTACTCACAAATATTTTAATATTAATATTCAGGATTTTTATTTTAGTGGCAGAATTTCTTTAGTATTTGGTTATATCTGCAAGTGATGAAACAGTATTTTTCCCATAAGAGAACCTAAATGAACCTCAAATAAATGTTATACATAATGTTTAAATACAGACTACAATGAAGATATTTTATAAAAATATACTGCATTCTATGTTTCAAGGAATATTTGTTTACTTATTCATTCAAAAAACATTTACACACTTGTCCTGGGCTATATGTTCCAAATGCAAAGTTGAGTAAGACATGATTCCTGTTCCCAAGGAGTATCTAAGGCAAAGACAGGCAGGTGTACAATTTCAGCCTTCTTTTGCAAAAACCAAAGTCTCATTAAAATGTCACCAAAGGATAGCTGGGAGTGTCTGTAATCCCAGCTATTTGGGAGGCTGAGGCAGGAGGATTGCTTGAGTCCAGGAATTTGAGGCTTTAGTGCACTATGATCATACCTGTGAATAGCCACTGCACTCCAGCCTGGACAACACAGCAAGATCCTATCTCTAAAAAATAAAAAGTCACTAAAGGAGGCCGGGCACAGTGGCTCACGCCTATAATCCTAGCACTCTGGGAGGCCGAGGCGGGAGGATCATTCAAGGTCAGGAGTTTGAAACTAGCCTGAGCAAGAGTGAGACCCCATCTCTACTAAAAATAGAAAGAAATTAATTGGCCAACCAAAAATATATATAAAAAATTAGCTGGGCATGGTGGTGCATGCCTGTAGTCCCAGCTAGTCGGGAGGCTGAGGCAGGAGGATTGCTTGAGCCCAGGGGTTTGAGGTTGCTGTGAGCTAGGCTGATGCCATGGCACTCTAGCCCAGGCAACAGAGTGAGACTCTGTTTCAAAAAAAAAAAAAAAAAGTCACTAAAGGACTTTGAATTACACTATGTAATTCATACTCTGGAATTAAAAAAATTGTTGAAATCTTGGAATAATTCATTCTTCTTTCCATATAAGTATTTGGTTTGTAGAGAAATACTTAACAAATTTCAAAATTCTTCCAAAGGATGTGACAATGTATATCTGTGCCCTCAGTACTATAACTAGGCACCATCCAGTGTTAGAAATCAGACTGAATTTAGGTAATGAAGACCCAAATCATCTGCAGTGATTAGATGTGACACAGCTAAGTAATACCAGTGATCTGATAAAATTTCAACTGAAAGACCTCAATGCTTTCCTCCCTACCTCCAACTAAAATGCATAGCTTTTAGTTCTGCCCTTAAATTCTTTCCAATTAAAAATAAATTCTTCCCACTTTACCATAGTCAGAGCAAAAATCACTCAGGGTTCTACACTTCCCAGGCTAAGGTGGAGGTTCCAATGCTACTTCCAAAACTCCTCTATTAAACAATCTCCGCCACTCTGGGCCTTGGACCAACAAGGCCTACTATGACTCTACTCTTATCTTCCTCTTTTCTAGCAAGACCCCTCAGCACTTCAGAGCACTTAATTAAGAGGCAGGTATCTCAAACACTTCCTTTAGCAGCCGTATCTTAGCATTCTTGTGTCTCCAAAATTTTTAGTCTTAAGAGTTTGAAAAATCAAATTCCTTCAATTACACAATTAATTTCAACGAATCAAGTGAATATAACATTAATAACCACAGATTGTATCAAAATCACTCCTGATGCACCTGCCGTTTTTTGAAATGCTTTGTTTTAAAAGCTTCTAGTTTTTGGTATCATCATATGTCATTCAATCAAATGAGGGGGCCACAGGAGAACTAAGAGAATTATTGAGAACAACTAGAGTTGAAGAAACATCCAGGAGATAAATTGTGCATCTTGGCAGCTATAAGTTTAAAAAGAGTAATACTTCCCCCCCTTTGGGATTTTATTCCAGTTAGCTATCACTTCAGCTGGCGCATTTCCCTTGTGTCTACTGCTACAAGCTCTAAAATACCAGGTTCTTGATGTTGTATTTTAAAGACATGCACACATAATTAGTAGTATTTATTAATAATTAACAAAAGGAATTTTTTTAAATGTAGCTGGGCACGGTGGGGTGCACCTATAGTCCCAGCTACTCAGGAGGCTGAGGCAGGATGTGAATAGCCACTACACTCCAGCCTGGGCAACACAGAGAGAGAGACAGAACCCATTTAAAAAAAAAAATGTGTTCACATTTTTTTTCTCTAGAGTGTGTACCCTTTGAGTATAGGAACAGTTTACTTGTTCATTTTTGTATTCCTGGTATCGGAAACAAATTTGGAACCCAATAAAAGTTTGTGCAATTGAGCTCAGGAGTTCGAAACCAGCCTGAGCAAGAGCGAGACCCCATCTCTACTAAAAAAATAGAAAGAAATTAATTGGCCAACTAAAATATAGAAAAAATTAGCCGGGCATGGTGGCGCATGCCTGTAGTCCCAGCTACTTGGGAGGCTG
>CAUYPO010028265.1:0-13956 GCA_963574435.1 Cheirogaleus major
ATTGGCCAACTAAAGATATATACAGAAAAAATGAGCCGGGCATGGTGGCACATGCCTGTAGTCCCAGCTACTCAGGAGGCTGAGGCAGTAGGATTGCTTGAGCCCAGGAGATTGAGGTTGCTGTGAGCTAGGCTGACGCCACGGCACTCACTCTAACCTGGGCAACAAAGTGAGAGTCTGTCTCAAAAAAAATATATATATATGATGGGGAGGCCAGGCACAGTGGCTTACAGCAAAGTGCTGTAATCCTAGCACTTTAAGAGGCCAAGCTGAAAGGATCGCTTGAGACCAGCCTGAGCAACATAGTGAGACCCTCAACTCTACAAAAGATAGAAAAATAAAATTAGCTGGGCATGGTGGCACACACCTGTAGTCCCAGCTACTAGGGAGGCTGAGGCAGGAGGATCGCTTTAGCCTAGGAGCTTGAGGTTGCAATGCGTTATGATGATACCACTGCACTCTAGCTTGGGCAACAGACTGTAGACCCTTTCTCAAAAAAAAAAAGAAAATGGTGTGGAAAAAAATCCCATTCACAATTCCAACAAAAACAGTAGATGCTTTGAAAATAAACCTAGCAGTGAACTTGGCACAGGAAGCCATGTGAAACATTACTGAAAGACATAAACTAGGGACTGAAAGAATTAGATATAGCATGTTTCTAGATGAAAAGATTTGATAAAGGTATCTGTTCTTTACAAACTATTCTCTAAATTTAATGTGATCTTATTTAAATTTTCAATGTGGTATTTATGGGCTTGATAAAATAGTTCTAAAGATCTAATAGTTCTAAAGTTCATCAGAAATTCTCCACCTACCACAGATCTGTCACAATTGGTTGGGAATAGGCAGACAGACGAATAGAACAGAAAAGAGACTCCAGAAACAGATCTATGTTTTTCTGGAAATTTACTAAATAATAATAGGGGTATTTCAAATCAGTAGAGAAAAAGTGTACTCTTCTACCTGCATTATCTGGTATGGCAGTTTCGAGCCACAACTTTGTATTTATAACATTAAATACAATTCAGTTCCCAGGGAGCACTGGCCACATTTCAGGGACTTAGAAACCACAGATGACTAATTGCTACTGTATTGGACTGCACAGATACAGAACATTTTCATCACTGCAGAAAGTTTCATTGGACACTACAACTCTAGATGGTGAGGGGTTACTTAGGACAAAAGTTAGATTCCTCAGTCTAGGCCTTGTTATTATTTTTTTTAATTCCCCAGGTAATTTTAAATCAGTTGCAAACCACTGATTTAGTTGATGATCCTCCATGCAATTGGCAAAGATTTAACTCAAATATTTCTGAATTCTTTCTCCAAAGTGTAGTATTCCTTCATTCCTTCACTTGTGATGATTTTTGTGGTTACATCATTTAGCTACTTAATGGCAGTAATGAAAGGGCCAGCTTAGAAAACTTTTCTATTTCTGTTCAAGGTGATTACACTAGAATTTGCTCCCAACTATGTTTGTGCCCATGGGGTGAAGTTTGAGGCTATTTTTCCCCCAAACTGTGCATCTACTCTCCATGGGTCCGTGAGTTGGGTGGGGCAAGGACACACTGAGGTGGTATCTTGGGAGGTAAGATTACAGACCCTCAGCAGTTGCATTTAATCGTTTGCTTGCTTATTTATTGGCACCAATACCAGGGAGGAAGATATTCACTGTTTTCTGACATGATTTCATAACTTCGCCAAGGTCTTTTCTAAATGTGGGGACTTTTCCTACTCAATAGTCCTTTTTGAGAATACTTTATATTGATTTACCTTCTGAACACATTCTGTGTCCAACACAGATATGACTTACATGAATATTATGTATACATACATTGCTTTTGATGCTCTTCTAAGTAATGCTGTTATAAAGGCTCTGCACAAAAATGCAGATAATACTTTTAAGTACTTCTACGTTAGGATGAATACTTCTCAAAGGACTGTACTTTGCCATGATTAATCTGGTTAAACCCTTCATTCATGTAGCAACAGTTTTTTTTTGTTTGTTTTTTATTTTATTTTTTTTACAAGTATGGCTTCCCCAGACACCAGAGCCGTGCATGAGCTATATCTGTACTATGAAAAGGATTGTATGAACCACATCCCCCTGCCATACTAAAGTATCCAATAACCATATCTTTTTGGCTCTGAAAATTAATTTCTTGTTAAGTTGGTAGGTCCCTTGTGTGTCTACCAAGTGATTCCCAATCTGTTTTCCAATATACTGGTATACCTAATCTCTGGCGGTTTCAGAAGGCTTTACAGTTCTCAAATCACCTAATTTAAATTCATTAAAATATGTAAATTTTCCATGCATCACTATGGTGGAAATTATAGCTCCAGAAAGATTTGGGGACACACCATTAGACTTTGGAAGGGTACTGGAATATTTAGAATGCCGTGTGTAAATCATTTAAAAATATACCTAAGGTACATTGAATGTGTTAAAAAATAAAATGTGAGCAGAAAGCTAGTAATTCAGAAAGTACACTAGGAATTAAATGTGTTTCACCAGAGACTGTAGGAGATACAAGTGAATTCACATCTCCATCAACTTTGGTAAACCATAAGATCTGTGTAATTTGTATGAAATAGTTTACTGGAAGTAATCAAATGCTTTTATGGGAAGACAACAAAATTCAGCATTGAGTAGTTTTTTTCTTTTAATTCCCACAGTGTTAATAAATCCTAAGCAGAAAAAGATCCCTGTTTTCCTGCTTAAGGAATGTTTTAAGGAGTCAGTTATGACCCAATGTTATATTGGGTCCAGCTGTTCTGAAGGAGTGCAATATTGGGTGACTTTTCCCCCAGAACATTCTTTGGAGAGAGGAGTTTTTTTAGGAGACTTTCATATGACTATATATGGGTGCCATATTCCTCAGCCTCTGAGGTGTACCATGGATAGTCAAGAAGCAGCACAGGAAAACTACATTCCTTGTGCACAACTTGTAACCAATACTTCATTCTCAGAAATGAAGTCATTCTAATGGGGACACCAGTGACTTGAAATAAGGCCTGAGAGTGTGATATCTTTTGCATCGTCCTTTAAGATACAAGTTTAAGGAACTATCTTTATTGGAAGTGTCTACACAGGTAGTAGGTACTAGATTCTGCTATCTATGTAGAGAGGCCAACAGGATTCTGCCAAGTTCCAAATGCTTAATGTTTCCATTGTGGTGAGATCCCTTTAGGTCCAAATTCTTGCCAAAACTCTTCATGTGTCACTGGCATCTTCACATACCTGCATCTTTGGCTGCCAATAAAATAGAATAAAAAAGAACTACAGATCTGCTGTAAGAACTATTCTGCTCCCTATCCTTTAGGAATTCTGGCAGATGGGTATTCAGAAAACAGTATTGGTTAATTATTAAACTATTTATCATTCAAAATTCTAAATGCTTTCTAAAAGTTGATCTGTTATTCATTCCCTAGGGACATTCCAGCTACATCACACACCTTGACTGGTCCCCAGACAACAAGTTTATAATGTCTAACTCGGGAGACTATGAGATACTGCACTGTAAGTATATGAATAATCATATATGGGCTCAGAAGTGTCTTGTCGGGGGCGCTAATGAACAGGCTGCGTGGAATTTGAATTGTACAGAAAATGCATGCCAGCCTCCCTAACCTGACAAAGCATATATTACTCTGAGCTAAGTAATGAAAATCTCAAATGTGGTTCACTTCTCCAAGAAAGTAATGAATTAATTTAATGGTGTAGAACTGAAGGCACATGTAGCAATAAGAAATTCCTCACTGAGATTGATGCTGCTCTGAATGGTTTTTCATTTAACAACTTTTCCTGGAGGCAGGGAGGAACATAATGGATGGGCATTTATGCTTTTTAGAGGGGCAAAAACTTCCATGGGAAACAATTTGTAGTTCTGTAAACCCTGTTAAAGTAAACACTTTCTTTTCCTTTTTAAATGTGTCTTAATGTTTTTCAGTGTATGGATTATAAATACAAGTAAACGTGGCTAGTTTGAATCAAGATGCACTTTCAAATACATTTGTACACAAGCACTATGATTATACTTCCTGTTTCTAAATTTAAAGGGGACATTCCAAATGGCTGCAAACTAATCAGGAATCGATCGGATTGTAAGGACATTGATTGGACAACATATACCTGCGTGCTAGGCTTTCAAGTCTTTGGTAAGAACATGACACCTGATCTGAAAAGGCGGTTTGTGGGGTTTTTATTTGTAGTATTTACTTGCTTAAATTTATAAATGAAAAATAGTCTATGTATTTCTTTAGTTTTATCACTATTAACGCCAGTTTCAGAGAGATTAAATGTATTAGGAGTGAACCAATATGGCATTCTCTGCAGAATCCAGCACTTTTGGTCTCCAATACATATGGAAAGTCCATTAAAAGAAATTTAGATAGTAATACACACTACCTTCCCATTATTTTCCTCCAAGTGGAAACTAAAGGTTTTAAGTTTGTAAAGGCTTTTTTAAAATAGCAGCTTTATTGAGATATTCATATGTCATACAATTCACCTATTTAAAATGTATGATTCAGTGATTTTTAACCATCAAGATCTAATTTTAGAACATTTTCATTACCCCAAAAAGAAACTCTGTACTCAGTAGCAGTCACTCCTGATCTTTCCTATCCTCTACCCATCCAACAACCACTAATCTACTTTATAGATTTCCCTATTCTGGATAATTCATATAAATGGAATCAAATACAATGTGTGAACCCACTGAGACTAGCTGTTTCATTTAGCATAACACTTTCAAGGTTCATCCATGTTGTAACGTATCAGTATTTCATCCTTTTTATGGCTGAATAATATCTCATTGTATGAACATATACCACATTTTGTTAAATCCATTCATCTATTTATAGATACGAGTTGTTTCCAGTTCTCAGCTATTAAGAATAATGCTGCTATGAAGAATCATGTATAAGTTTTTATGTAGACATGTTTTCATTTCTTTTGGGTATATTACTAGGAGTGGAATTGCTGGATCAAACAGTAACTGTATGATTAACCTTTTGAGGAACTGCCAGACTTTTTTCCAAAGTGGCCACACCATTTACATTCCCACCAGCAGTATACGAGGTTTCCAGTTTCTCCACATCCATGCCAGAATTTGTTATTCTTTTGCATGTGGATGTCCAGCTGTTCCAGCACCATTTGTCAAAATATAAAGGCACTTTTAGTAGACATAATTTAAAAATAAAATTTGGGGATTATTCCTAACCTGATGTTTTAGACTTTTCTAGAAGTCTGCCTCTGTGATAGCTTCCTTAAGCCTTCCCTAGTCTTTAGGTATCATTCTGAAAGAGTTAGAAGATAGACAGAAAAGCTAAAACAATACAGCCTTGTTTGCAAATAATTAAAACACAATGGCCGGCCAGTGCGGTGGCTCACGCCTGTAATCCTAGCACTCTGGGAGGCCAAGGTGGGCGGATTGCTCAAGGTCAGGAGTTCAAAACCAGCCTGATCAAGAGTGAGACCCAGTCTCTACTAAAAATAGAAATAAATTAATTGGCCAACTAAAACTATATAGAAAAAATTAGCCGGGCATGGTGGTGCATGCCTGTAGTTCCAGCTACTCGGGAGGCTGAGGCAGAAGGATCGCTTGAGCCCAGGAGTTTGAGGTTGCTGTGAGCGAGGCTGACGCCACGGCACTCACTCCAGCCTGGGCAACAGAGTGAGACTCTGTCTCAAAAAAAAAAAAAAAAACACAACGGCTGAGGCTAGGTGCAGTGGCTTACACCTGTAATCCCAGAACTTTGGGAGGCCAAGGCAGGAAGATCTCTTGAGCCCAGAAGATCAAGACCAGCCTGGACAACAGAGCAAGAACCCCACTTCTACAAAAAAAAAAAATTTTTTTAGTTAGCTGGGCATAGTGGCACGTGCCTGTAGTCCTAGCTACTTAGGAGGCTGGGATAGGATGATTGCTTGAGCCTAGGAGTTCGAGGCTGCAGTGAGCTATGATCATGCCTCTACACTCAGCCTGAGTGACAGAGCTAGGCGCTGTCTCTAGGGGGAAAAAAAACACAGTGCTATTAAGACAGAGAAGGTTAATAGGTTAGGAAGAAATTAGAAACAAAAATATCCTGACTTGTCCATAGATAATTTCATTATTCAGGGTGAAAATGGAGCAGTGGCTCATAGCTGGTAACTTCCCTGATTATTTTAATAAGACAGTATTTATTTACTTATTAAGAGATACCAGTTTAAAGGTTTTGATATGTTTTTAGCAAACTTACCAAAAATATTTGTTCTCTAAAGTATCATTCAACCACAGAAAACCAACATCTCAACCCTTAAATGTTCCATGGTTTTAATCTGGCCTAATAGAGGTTTGTGAAAATTATGTTGAACATAATCATGAGTGTCTTATGATGATTCAGAATAATTAAGTTTTATAAATTTTATCTTTGGACATAAATAATGTTTCCAGGAAAATTCTGTAGGATAACATGCTAGACCAGTGGGTGGCCTGTGCATTTCCATAAGAAATAAACTCTTTAAGGTCTTCCTGGAGGTGCCAGCCTGAAAGGAAACCTAGAGAGTCCACTTTGAAGACTTAGTGCTATGGCTTTGTTTTTGAAAACCTTGTTATACAAGTAACTGATACCTTCTCCTCCAACTAGAGACGCTTTAAAAAAGGAAGAGCTTATCAAGCTGAAACTAAAATAAATTCCTAGCACCACCTGCTGGTTACTGTTAACTACTGTTGAGTCTGAGTTTTCCATCTTGAGGCTATTTTGGTTAAACTTTAAGGTTTGATTTTGGATAAAAGTTCATCATTTCAGTGAAGAAATGTTCTTAGCAGTGTTTAGCTGCTAAGAAATTTGTAAGGGAAATGTTAGCAGCTAAGAGTTTGAACACAGATAAAAGTTAATCATATTCTAAAATGAAAGAAACATATGTAACATCACAGTTTTATTTTTAGGCTAATTTTCTACATCCCTGTGTTTCCATATCAAAGGTGTCTGGCCAGAAGGATCCGACGGGACTGATATAAATGCACTGGTGCGATCCCACAATAGAAAGGTGATAGCTGTTGCCGATGACTTTTGTAAAGTCCATCTGTTTCAGTATCCCTGCTCCAAAGCAAAGGTGAACTCATTTTAATGGAAACTAGTGTTATTGGGCCTTTTGTTTGGGGATGATTTTGTGTCAGTGGTGACAAAATATTTTGTAGAGTTACTAATTACTCTCCATGCTACTTGGTCACCCAGAGGCAGAGAAGGTAGGGTTGTCTGTGAGCATCCACACAGGCACTGTTTATCTTTGCCTCCCTCCTTGCTAAAGCTAAGAGAGCTGTAGAAGTGGCAATCAATGACGTGGTATCTTTTTTGTTTACTGTCCAGTGTCTTTTATTTTAGCAATTTTAAATTTCTCCTAAACATATTAAAATATTTGCTAGACACACAGTCAACATTATAAAACTAATGGAACTATTTCCTAAATCTCCTATTATCCTGCCAACCTAGTAGATTCTGCCCTAGCCATCTCAAAGTAGTAGTTAATAAGCTCTGACAAGTATACTACCCAACATCCAGAAGAGATAGACTTCTAGTTATTTTTTAAAACATAGAGTGTCAAAATACAGATGTCCAATTATTCTGTCTTGTTTCTCCTATGTAAAGAGATATCAAAAGGAAATTACTTGCCAGCCTTATTTCTGAGATTTGATGACTTGTAGCTTTGAATACCCTGTTTCACAAGCTGAGTTACCTCCCTTATCTAGTCACTTCCATTTCTGTAAGCAGGCCAGGCATACAAAGAATGAGCTTAATTTTCCTTTCTGATTTGTTTCATATAGGCTCCCAGTCACAAGTACAGTGCCCACAGCAGCCATGTCACCAATGTCAGTTTTACTCATAATGACAGTCACCTGATTTCAACTGGTGGAAAAGACATGAGCATCATTCAGTGGAAACTTGTGGAAAAGTTACCTTTGCCTCAGAATGAGATTGTAGCGGATACTGCTCTAACCAAAGCCCCCATCTCTTCCATTGAAAGTATCGTCCAATCTAATACTCCCACACCACCTCCTTCCCAACCCTTAAATGAGACAGCTGAAGAAGAAAGTAGAATAAGCAGTTCTCCCACACTTCTGGAGAACAGCCTGGAACAGACCGTGGAGCCAAGTGAAGACCACAGCGAGGAGCAGAGTGAAGGGGGCAGCGAAGATCTTGGTGAGCCTGTTTATGAAGAGCCATCCAACGAGAAAAGTGAGGAGCAGAATGAAGCTGCTCTTCCTGAGGACCAGCAAGACCCTTCACCCCTGTCCTAACACCTTGGCTTCAGCGTAACTCTTTTCTCCTTCAACTGCATATGATTTTGTGATAAAGCTCAGATAACAGGATGGGCAGTGATGGAGAATCACTGTTGATCGAGATTTTGGTTTCCACGTGATCTGTTTTCTTCAATAGTCTTATCTTCAGTCTCTCAAATGCAGACAACCTAAAGGTGCAGTTTGGTTTGTGATGAAAATTAACCAAACTGAATAGTAGGGGAAGACTGAAACATTGTGTCTCAGAAATTACTGTGTGTGTAAGTGGTGTGATGTAAATACTGGAAACAAAAACAGCAGTTGTATTGCTTTTGAAAATAAACCCCTTATTATCTGAACGTGTTTTCTTCAGGAACAACCAGAAGCATCACAAACACTGTTACTCATCTACTGGCTCAGACTGTACTACTAATTTTTCCTGAGGCAGAAAAAGAAACCGGAAAAAAAAAATGTGCTCTTATTGGGATATCCTCCCACCCCAAATGTCTAATGGAAATTTTTTAATTAAGAAAAACGTCAGTATTGCCAAATGCAATGGTGTTGCCTTCTTGAATGATAATGCTGTTTTCTTATACTACCCTTAGATGTCCAGATGTGCTCTTTAGTCTACTATATAGGTGCTGCCTTTTCTAAGTCATAATGAGGAACAGTCCCTTAATTTCTTGTGTACAAATCTAGTTTATCCTACAACTAAGGGAACATTGGTTTGTTAAAGAGCTTTTAATGTATATTAAACCATTGATACTCAAAAATGATAGATTCCTCTACGGAGTCTTTTACTGGCCTAAACATTCTCAAATGTTTGGCATTCAAGTGAATGGAAGAGAAAAAAAACCACATGCCTTTAAAATCAAACTGTAACAATTACCTGGCTAATTTTAGCTTAGCTTTCATCATAATTTGTTCCCTCAAATAATAGGAGAAATATGAATACAGTAAGTATAAATGATTTAATTGGTGCTTGAAATTCATTGGTTTAGTTGTAATTTTTATACAGATTAACTGTACTGAGGGATAAGATATTCAGCAAATTACAAATTCTTTTTTTATAGAAATGTAAAAGTCACAGTAATTTTTTGTAAATTGCATATGTAACAGACTTGCTATATAGTAATTTTTTTCTAGTAGAATTGCTATAAGCTTTGCAAGTCAAATGTGGCTATCCTGCTATTTGGGGCAATGCATGTATTATTATACATTGGAAAGTTGTTTTTTTTTTAAGTCTTGTTGGCCAACTGTGTTTTTCTGTGTTTTTCTAGTACATGTTTCCTACTTTAAAAATAATTACTGACAACTATGCATTTCCTATATATTTGTTTATACTTTGATTATAAAAACTTTTTTATTTTTTACCTTGCTGCATTGTTTTGATACTTTTTATTTTTTTTTTTTTTTGGTCAGATCATGTTTAGAAACTTTGGATGAGTTCAGAAGTCTTAAGTGTGCAAGCGTTTACGTGATTGTGCCATTCCAAAGTGCATCAGAACTGTCATTCCCTTCTAGTTCTTCTCAGGAGTAATACAGATCAGGTATTTCATCATCATTTGGTAATATGAAAACTCCAGTGAACTCCCAAGGACACTTACAACGTTTATATTCACATGCTGTATGGAAGGGTGTGTATGTGTGTGTGAAGGGGGCAAGTGGAGACACTTACTCTGTGTTTGTGTGTATCTCTAGATAAGAAGATATGCACCACATTGAAAATACTCAGTGTAGATCTCTGTGTATAGATATATGTCTGTGTATATCTCTTCCTTTTGTTTACAACTGTTCAAAAAAGTAAAAACCTCAAAGTAGTTCTCTTCAAAAGAAGAGATACAGATTCCAAGCAACCCAACTTTTTTCAGTATGTTCTGTACATAGCTATCAGAGCACCAGTAAGTATCAGGCCTATATATTCACCTATTAGAGTGCTGATTAAATCATCAGGTCAGCATGTGCTGTTCCCTGCAAGAAAAATACTGCGAGATGAACAAGCAATTCTTGGAGAAGAAAGAGCATTTCTTTAAGAACCTGGGGGATACAGCTCTCAGTGATAAGCAGGGAGTTCACTTGAGGACATCAGTCACCTTTGGGGTTGCTATGTACAATGAGATTTATAATCCGGATACTCTTGGGTGGTAGTTTTAAAAGACACTACTAATATGCAGAAAGCATTCCAGCTATCTAATGCTGGCAACTACTGTTTAAGGGTCAGTTAAATCTGTGATAATGGTTGGAAGTGGGTGGGATTATAAAATTGTAGATGTTTTTAGAAAAACTTGTGAATGAAAATGAATCCAAGTGTTTCATGTGAAGATGTTGAGCCATTTCTATCATGCATTCCTGTCTCATGGCAGAAAATTTTGAAGATTAAAAAATAAAATAATCAAAATGTTTCCTTTGTCTCTCTAAATGTGTCTTAACTCTTTCTTCATTTATACTGCTAGTTTCCATGACTGTTCAGTTATCAGAAGACATGACAATTCAGAAGGAAACATTTATCGGTTGACCACTCCTGTTGCTGTGGATAAGATCATTCTGGTAGTAACAAACTCTATCTCATAATGTGAGAGGAAATTACTTGTGATCTATGTTCCCATTTAATAGGAGAATGGCTTGGTTTTAATTTATTTCATGTCTGCTTTCTCTAATGTTTAACAATCCTGGTGATCTTGGTTACCTGCGTGACCAAGCTGCTTCCCAGTGTTAGCCTTGTGAAGTACTTGAACTCAGTAGGCCATGGCATTCTCTGCTGTCTCCCATCTCTCCCATGTTACTTAGTAACACAGATCCTCTATATACCACAACCATAAATTGGCTGCTACAAATCTTTATGAAGAATAGGTTGAGAGTATTCCAAACATTGCCCAGTTTTACAATCATGGAAATGATGGGATTTACAACATCACCTTATTCATCTTTGGTGACTTTATGTTCACAGCCACTTATATAGTAACCCATGAGAGGCTATCCTAGACTACAAATTCCATTTTAACTGATTCTGAGACGTAATGGCAGGTGAACCCACTAAAGAATGTGATTTTTCTTCATAATAAAAAATAAGGAAATCCAGAAAAACTCATCTACAGGAGAATAATGATGAATTAGATTTGGACACATCAAACTGTTACATTAGTGTAACTTCTAGAAGGAACTTGATTTCTACCTTTAAGCTGGTATAGGCCAGGCACTGTAAACCTAGTACTTTGGGAGGCCAAGGTGGGAGGATCCCTTCAGGTCAGAGTTCATGACCAGCCTGAACAACATAGCGACCCTCTCTCTACAAAAAAAAATAGAAAAAATTAACTGGGCGTGGTGGCATGTACCTGTAGTCCTAGCTACTTAGGCTGAGGCAGGAGGATCGCTTAAGCCCAGGAGTTTGAGGTTGCTGTAATAATGACGCCATTGCACTCTAGCCTAGGCAACAAAACAAGACTGAGGAAAAGAAAAACACAAAACCTCTAATAAAAAGAAGATAAACTTCCCAGCCAAAGGAACAGAGAGAAGAACAAATAGAAAAGGTTTCATTGTCTCCTCTGGAAATACCAGCCTGTTTCATTTCTATGTCCATAGTCTCTTCATGAGTGATGTTCTCAGAGACCATGGTTTGCTGAATACTTTAAGAATTTACCAATCTAAATCCCTTGATAGGACTTGCATACATACAAATCTGTTTGTAAACCACACAAGAAAAGAGAAAATTCTTTGTACAAACCATTATTATCACCTTTAAAAAATGTTATTTGTGTTAAAAAACACATAACACTAAGGGGCCTCAGGAGACATGTCTAAACTTACTTGTTCATTAACTTTATTTGCCAGGTTGGATCTAAGTAAGATTTTGGCAGTCTGCTGGTATCCAGTCTACTCTCAAGGGACTCTGAGCTGTCATCACAGAAGTTATCTGTAGTGGACACTGGGCACCCTGCCTAGTTTCCCCCTCACCTGGCTGGTGCACCATCCCCCAGGTGCTATGAGCAAAGGCTGCTAATGACCTACAGCTGCCCTTCTGCATGCACTTCTCTGCTGAACAAGAGTGCCCTCCCCCAGGTTGGGTACCCCTCACCCCCAAGGGCATCCAGTAGCCAATTCTGACACAGGGATACAAAAGGCTGACATCTTTGCCTGAAGGGGGGTGTCGACTATGCATGTGGTGCAATTTGTGCTCCAGAGCTTTCTTCGGGACCAGACTGACACTGGTCTTCAGCTGAGACCACATCTTGACTTAGCTTTTTTCCCTTGCTCTATACTGCTTCCCTCACTTCTCATCTCTTGAGAGCACTTTTCCAATAAATTACTTTGATGAGAAAAAAAAAAAATGTACCAATCCAAACAGGGCCATATTCATTAGTAGATGCTAATGTGCTATATTTTTAAAGGCTAAACAATTCATTTGTTCCCACATCCTCACCCCTGTATATCACAGAGCATCAATATTTAAAAATCCATGACCCTTGTTGAGTCCTGATTTCAAGCAAATTATAGAAAAAAACCATGAGACAACGGAAGAAACGTGAACACTTACTAGACATTTGATAACATTAAGCAATTGTTAATTTTTAAAAGTATGAAAATGGTATTGTAGTTATGCAGGTTTTTTAAAAATAAAAAGTGACCTCAGTCAGTTTAAAAAAAAAAAAATTACCAATCCAGACAGGAAAACTTAAGGGTACCACTTCTATCTCATAAGGACAAAAATGTGAAGAAAAAGGCTATAAAAAAACCCAGGTGCTCAATGATTATGGCACAGCCATATAACTAGATGCCATCCAGCCATAATAGCTAACAATGTAACTTACCATATATTAATTCAGTCCTTTCAACAATCCTGAATTCTATTACCATCTCCATTTTACAGATGAGGAAACTTGAGGAACAGAGAAGCCAAGTAACTTGCCCAGATTACACTACCGTGTTTCCCCAAAAATAAGACAAGGTCTTATATTTATTTTTCCTCAAGAAGACACCCTAGGGCTTATTTTCAGGGGATGTGTTATTTTTTTTAAGTACGGTACAACAATCTATATTTATTTAAATATAGTTAAGTCGTCTTCTGGAACATCATCATCATAACTCTCCAAACCCCGAATTCCATACTGAATTTCTTGCGACTCTATTTCCTTTAGAACCATTGGCCCCAATCTCTCATGTCGAGCAATAGAGCTGTCATTAAATGAGCAGCTCTTATCCATGTAACCTTCTTTACCGTTCCTCGAGGAAATGCATGGGTTGTGCAGATACACTGCGAGCCACGCCCATCACTAGGTCTTATTTTCGGGGTAGGGCTTATATTGCGCAAATGCTTAGAAATCTTGCTAGGGCTTATTTTATGGGTAGGTCTTATTTTTGGGGAAACACGGTAGTAGCAAGTGGCTGAGCCATGATTTGAAGCCAGGTACTCCTGCCTCCAGAGTCCATTCAGCTAGCCACTGTGCTCTCCTGCTGTAGAATATGTATACTATAGAATAATGATTCTTGAAAGAATGAGATGGGTTAAACTAAGAGAAAAGGTTTAACCACTTCGGTACGGCGCTCACCGTCCGCGAAACCTTGCCCACGGCTGGCACTCACAGTCCACACGATAGTTTGTGCTGTGCATTGACAACAAATCCGTTTTGTTCTCGTGTGATAAGGAAAGCTTTAAAGCACTGAAAGCTTGTTTTACTTTACAGGCAGCTTTAGGAAAATAACT
>CAUYPO010028269.1:0-10360 GCA_963574435.1 Cheirogaleus major
TGCCTGTAGTCTCAGCTACTTGGGAAGCTAAGGCAGGAGGATTGCCTGAGCCCAGGAGTCTGAGGTTGCTGTGAGCTAGGCTGATGCCATGGCACTCTAGCCCAGGCAACAGAGTGAGACTCTGTCTCAAAAAAAAAAAAATATATATATATATATATATCTATATTTAAAACAAACAAACACAAGTTTAGATCATAGAGAAAAGGAGGTAGATGGCCAGAGTAATTTTTTTTTTTTGAGACAGAGTCTTGCTCTGTCACCCAGGTTAGAGTGCAGTAGCATCATTATAGCTCACAGCAACCTCAAACTCCCGGGCTCAAGCAATCCTCCTGCCTCAGCCCCTGAGTAGCTGGGGCTACAGGCGCATGCCATGACACTTGGCTAATTTTTCTGTTTCTAGTAGAGACAGGGTCTCGCTCTTGCTCAGGCTGGTCTTGAACTTCTGAGCTCAAGCAGTCCTCCTACCTCGGCCTCCCAGAGTGTTAGGATTATAGGTGTGAGCCACCATGCCTGGCCCAGAGTAATTTTATATAAGATTTGCTCCTGCTCAGCAGCTGTAATGATAGCGGCATAACCCTCATCTTGGATATATGGAAGCTTCCTTTTAAACAAATGATGGTATGAAGGGCAGTAGAAGGGAAGGAGAAGAAAAGATAGGCCAAGAACTCGAGACCATTCTGGGTAACATAGTGAAACCCTGTCTCTATAAAAAAACTTTAAAAAATTAGCTAGGTATGGTGGTGCACACTCCTTGGAAGGTATCACTTGAGCCTAGGAGTTTGAGGTTATAATGAGCTATGATTGTGCCACTGCACTCTAGCCTGGGCAACAGATTAAGAGCCCATCTCTTAAAAAAAAAAAAAAAAGAAGAAGAAGGAAGGAAGAAGAAGGAAGGAGGAGGAGGGAGGAGGGAGGAGGGAGAAAGGAAGAAGGAGGAAGGAGAAGGAGAAGAATAAGACAAAGAAAAGAGAGACTGAAATAGTTCCATTTCAAGAGTAAATGAAGAGGAGAATCGAACTTAAACCACTGACAATAAGCATTCATTCACTCAACATATACAGAATGTTTTCTATGTGCCAGGCATTATGCTACAAGCTAAGGACACAGATAAAAGAAACAATTCTCGTCCTCAAGAAGCTTATAGACTAGTGGGAGAGATAGTCAAGTAGACCAATAATGACATTCTACATTGAAAAAAAGTACAAAGACATGTACAAAAAAGTGACACACAACTCAAACTTGGACAAAAAAAATTTTCTGGAGCAGGTACAACTAAAGATGAATCTTAATGGAACACAATTTGCTATATGAGGCAGGGGAGGGCAGAGTATATACTTCATGTGTGAAATAATGAAATGTGTTTAAGGAACCAAAAAGAGATTGATCTGGCTAGAACTAAAGGAATGTGGAGAGACTACAAGAGACAAAGTATCAGAGGTAGGCAGGGCAGGCCTTCTTTGCCATGCCAAGCAGCCTGAACTTTAGCCTGAAGGATTAGATAGAGACATTTATGGCAGTGATATTAAAAGCCGAATCAATGGGGCCAGAATTAGAGATGCCAGTTTGAAAACTACTGTATTAATCTAGGCATAACAAAGGCCTGAATTAAGGTAGTGAGCAACAGAGTAGAAAATAGAGTAAGATACCAAGGACTTGGTGACTGATGACATACAGTGGTGATCAAGCAGGAGGAGTTGAGGATAACACCCACATTTATGGATTCAGAGAATGGATAGAGTGCTAGACAATAATGTCATACACAAGGACAGAGATCACAGAAGGAGTGAGCTGGAAGAGGGAGAGAGTTAGCTATTGGTGGTGGTCACAGTGGCAAAAACTAGAGGGTACAGAGACGTAAGTTGAGTCTGAAGAGTGAGTGAAGCAATCAAGTTGAGAATTACTTTAAACAGTTGGCTACATTAAGCTGGAGCTCAGGAGAGAAATCTCAACTGAAGACACATAGGAGAATTATCAGAAGACAGACAACACTGAAAATCATGGATTTGGATGAGATCACACACTGAGTTCACTGTGAAGCACTGATGTTTAAGGGTAGAACAGAGTTCAAAGAAGAGTTCATGAATGAGCAGCTTGTGATATAAGCCCTGGTATCACAAAAGATTACAGGGAGTTTAAAGAAGGAATGAATGAACTACAGCATCAACTGTAAAGTTAAATGGGATAAGAAAAGCATCCATTGGATAGGACAACTGGGAAGTTATTAGAGATTCTTGTGTAGATAACATGCACACTTTCACAGGTTAAAGAATTAAGGAGAGGCCGGGCGCGGTGGCTCACGCCTGTAATCCTAGCACTCTGGGAGGCCGAGGCGGGAGGATCACTCAAGGTCAGGAGTTCGAAACCAGCCTGTGAGGTCTCGCAAGAGCGAGACCTCATCTCTACTAAAAATAGAAAGAAAATTAATTGGCCAACTAAAAATATATAGAAAAAAATTAGGCGGGCATGGTGGTGCATGCCTGTAGTCCCAGCTACTCAGGAGGCTAAGGCAGTAGGATTGCCTGAGCCCAGGAGTTTGAGGTTGCTGTGAGCTAGGCTAATGCCACGGCACTCTAGCCAGGGCAACAGAGTGAGACTCTGTCTCAAAAAAAAAAAAAGAATTAAGGAGAAACTTACTGTTAAACAGGCAGATTAAACACATCCATTTGGCTTTGTTCTCTCTTGAAATACCACAAAAACATAACGGAATATTTTTAAGGTAGAAGCCTTTAAGAAGTAAGAGAATGAGAGAAAAGACAAAAGCAACAATATTTTTGCAGCTGAAAAGAGATAGATAAGTGGTAACTGGCAAAGGAGAACAAAGAAAATTGAATCCCAAGTGGAGAAAGTTAAGGGCCAACTAAATTTGTATCAAAGACTGGCAAAAAGATAAGACACCAGTTACCTCCATAAGTGGAGGTAAAGCTGGAATTAAAAATAGGTAAAGATGAGGAAGACAGATTGAAATTCTATTAAAGAGGCAGTTAGAACCCCCCAACTCTCCTCTACCATTAGGTATAGCCAAGTGATGGCCCCACAACCTAACCTGGTAGAAGCTTTGCTGAAAAGTATGATCTTTGGACTGAGACTATCAGGTATAGCTGAGGGCATGAGTAGTATGCTGATGGAGTACAGAAGAAAAAACTCCAGGGCCGGGTGCACCACGACACTTACAATCCCAGCTACTTGGGAGGTGAGGTGGGGGAATTACTTGAGGCCAGGCGTTCAAGAACAGCATGGGCAACATAGTAAGGCTCCATCTCAGAGAAGGAAGACAAAGAAGGAAGAAGGAATAAGGAGGAAGGAAGAAGAAGACAGAAAAGGAAGGAGAAGAAAAAACTCCAGGCTTCTTCCTCATCTACTTTCCCACATGCCCTCTGCCATCTGCTATTAAAAATTACTCAATAAGCAAAAAAGAGCTATGGTATATGAAAAATATGATAGAAGAAATAAAGAACTCAACTTGGCAATAGGGTTGGAAGAAAAAGCTAAACTAATATTCCAGAAAGTACAACAAAAATACAAAGTGATGGGAAAAAAGAAGAAAGACAAAGATTAGAAAACAAAAGATCAATCCAAGAGTTCCAACATCTGACTACTGAGCACTGCAGAGGGAGAGAACAACAAAATGAAGGGTTTACAGAGTAAAAAGGTTTATTAAGTACCCAGCACTATGGACAAAACTAGGCATACGCTAAAGCATATTATCATCAATTTTCAAATACTAGAGACAAAGAAGTTAAAGAAAGAGAAAATGTATGGCTAAAGGGAAACATGAATTTGTAAAATCTTCTAAGACTTAAACAATTTTAAATTTAGGGGAAATATCCATAAGAGAGGAAGAAGATAAAGATACTCCAGAGGAAAATAATGGATAAATGTTCCTGAAGGGGTAAGAAGAGAATTAATCTAGTGCATAGGTCTAAGAATTAGCCTTAGATAAAAGAAGGTCCCTCTCTTCTTTGAGACTAAGAAGAGAAAAAGAATGGATATACATAGGCAAGGTGCCCAGCTGGAGCATGCAGGAGGCACTCACTTTAATGATGTTGTCACGAGCTCTGTTCATGTTGAGGTTCTTGATTCTCACTGTCAGTTGGTGGGCAGTCTTGCAGGTTAGAAGGTACTTGCTGATTAGAGGGTTACGAAACTCAGTCCCTTCAAAATGCTTCAGTCCTAAAGCTAACAAACTGAGAAAGGAGCAATGACACTAAATCTCACTTCACAGTCCTTTCTTCTATAAAGCTTCCCCATTTTGGCTTAATCCTACTTTGAAAAATAAAATAAAATCTTCCACAGACTAACTCAACACATTTTATAATCCACTTTTTTTACATCTAATTCTTATACAAGTTGATGATTACTCAAGAGAAAATTTCAAATATTTAGTGAATGCTAATACATATTGTGGATATGAATCAAACAGGAGTTCACAAATAAGTAGGAATAGGAAAAACTAGGCATCAATCATTAATAAATATCAGATCATGACGAGCTTTATACTAACAATACAAAAGAAGTTTAAAGAGAATACAAAGGAAGGAGAATGATTCTAATAAAACTAATATAAAATGAATAATAGGTACTCTGTCAGACAAATTAAATCAGGGCCAATACTACGCTAACATAACATTATATAATTATGGTTACATACATACATACTCGCTGATGGCAGTTTGGCGATACATATCAAGAACCAGGCCGGGAGTGGTGGCTCACACCTGTAATCCCAGCACTCTGGGAGGCTGAGGCGGGAGGATCGCTCAAGGTCAGGAGTTTGAAATCAGCCTGAGCAAGAGCAAGACCCCGTCTCTACTAAAAATAGAAAGAAATTAATTGGCCAACTAAAAACATAATAGAAAAAAAATTAGCCGAGCATGGTGGCACATGCCTGTAGTCCCAGCTACTCGAGAGGCTGAGGTAGGAGGATCGCCTGAGCCCAGGAGTTTGAGGTTGCCGTGAGCTAGGCTGACGCCAAGGCACTCTAGCCCGGGTAACAGAGTGAGACTCTGTCTCAAAAAAAAAAAACCATAAAACTGTTCACAATCTTTATCAAATAATCCCACTCTTGGGAATTTACCCACAGGGATAAACTAAAAAGATTTTATAAAGCTCTATGCACAATGATTCTTGGTAAAGCCTCACTTATAATAGCAAAACAAGAGGGAAAAAAAATGGCCAATAAAAGGACAATCATACGGCCATTAAATATTGCTTTAAAAGGTAACATAACAAAAAAAAAAAAAAACCAAAAAAAAATGTTGTAGCATAGAAAAAAAAATTTCAAGACGTTATGTTAATAAAAAGCAAAACAGGCCAGACGTGGTAGCTCATGCCTATAATCCTAGCACTTTGGGAGGCTAAAGTGGGAGGATGGCTTAAGGCCAGGAGTTTGAGATTAGCCTGGGCAACATAGTGAGACCTCATCTCTACAAAAGGTAGGAAAATTAGCTAAGCATGGTGCCTCATGCCTACACCTGTAGTCCCGTCTATTCAGGAGGCTAAGGCTGAGATAGTAGGATTGCTTGAGCCCAGGAATTTGAGGTTGCAGTGAGCTATGATGTCATTGCATTCTAACCCAGGGAACAGAGCCAGACCTTGTCTCCAAAAAAAAAAAACACAAAATTTCTTAAATTGACAGTAGTTATTATAAGAAATGCATAAAGAAAAAGAGAAAAACCATTGTTGTGGGATAGCAGGATAATACATAAAAATTTTTATCCTTTGAAAAATTTCTTTTAATAGTATTATAGGATTGATTTTACAGTAAATAAAAGATCAAACAATTTAAAATGTTTCAAAAATGTGTGTTGGTGTTACACCCCCTAGAAGAATAGTATTTGGCACTGCCAAATACCATCTACACTGCTTTCCTTTTTGTCTTTTGTGTCTTATTTTCCCTATGCTCCTCAAGAGGAACTATGTCTTTTCCTTGGGATATTTTTTATTTTTTGTAAATTTTTTTTTTTTTTTTTAATCAAACTGAAGAAACTCAGGATCCTTTGGATATTCTGTTCTTTTGATGCCCCAGAGTAAACACTTACTTGTCCTCAGCCTTGGTAAAGTGGATCTTATCCTGGGGATTCTTTGCCTTCAGTGAACACACTGGAAGTAGCTCTGGATACATGAAAACCTTGCTTGTGGCTAGGATCCAAGCCACTTGCTTTGGCAAACAGGGAAATTCATTGGCTGTAAGACAAATAATCTGTGATAAATAGAATTCTAGGGCAAAACAAGGATTCACAAAAGCTTGTGAATGCATTTTTACATTTAGGTAGAGCTGCTCTTATCTAACTTGATCCCCTGCCAACCAACCATCCTCCCCAAAGAAGTTTCCATAGTCTTTCTAAATCTAACATTATGCCTAAAGGAAGTTCCATTCAGTGTCAATAAAAGTTGATTCTCTTTCCTATGTGGAACACTTAACACACTAAGTAACATAAACACTTACAAAGCACCTTGTAATACCTGGCACATAGTGTATGCTCAAAAAATTTTTACCTCCTTCCCCCTTTAAATCCTTGAAGGATAAGAGACCTTCAACAATGCTTTCTTTCTTCCAGGATAAGATTCCAACTTCTTTAATCTCCCTCACAAATCTGGTATTCCAAATTTTATTTTTATTTGATTTTTACTTAACTTTCATTAAGTTCTCCCAGATTCCTCCTGAGGTTGGGAACAAAAAAACCGTAAAAGGAATGAGACAATTCAGTCTCATTCATTTCTGTCTCCCTAAGCCTCTCAATATCAGGCATCTCAGCCTTTCCAGAGACAAGAACTACTGTATTCATATTTCTTCTTCCTTAAGTGTTATTCTTATGTCCCCAGAAGAAAAAGGCAGGACACTAGATGTGTAAATTATTACTATTACATATTCATTACCAACAGATAACTATTAGTTTGGGATCAGTGTCTATGACATCATGTACTTAAATTCAACTATATTCAATTTAACTACAAGACTCAGTGATTTAAAATAAAATCCAAAGAAAAACTCAACATTCTTTTTTAAAAAAACTACACCAGTGCAAGGTAAAAACTAAACCTGCACATTTCTTTAAAATACTGAACATGGCAAATGTACAACTTCTAACTTGTGCCTAACTCCCAAATCAACATTTCATTGAAAATGGAGATAGCACCTACCCTACAATCATGGGAAATAAAACGTGTTGATCATAATCAAATAAAGAGTAAAAACCTAAACATAACCACACTTTACCCCTTGACTTCCATCTTTACCAGCCCCCAGCTCACCTTGATCTGACTCCTAATACTTACCCTCATATCATTTAAGTTCAATTCTTAGCACTGAGTCCCACATCTGTATCCCACACATCCTTATCCTATTCGCTACCTCCATATCTTACCTAAGCCCAAATTTTATCATGTAATTCTAGAACTCACATAATGAGTACAAAGGGAGGATAAATGAGAGAAGGAAGAAATAATAAATATCCTGTGTTTTTCCATTCCTATGGGATAAAACTCCCAGCTCTTACTACAAGTAAAAACTTAAAGCTGACACATCTGTCTCCTACCAGTCTTCTTGACAGTTTTATGAGGACTCCAGTCAATGCTGACATGTGTGTTGAAGTCTTCAATAAGCTGCATAGCTCCAATCAGGTTACAGGGTTGGAATAAGGTCTGAAACTTGGGGTTGAACTGATGGTGAAGGGCAATGGAGCTTTGAGCAAAGGTTCCCAGCTCTTTCTGGGAAAAGAGGACACAAAGGAGATCTAAGACAATTCCAGACAATTAATACCAGTAGCTTTTATAATCTAATGCAAAACTGCCCTTACTACCACAGGATAAAAAGATATAAAAATCATCATAAAGTCTTTCACAATAAACATTATTCCATTAAGAATGCTCTTTTGTTGAGTCTTCAGATATTCAGGGACTACATTTGAGATACACTCATTCATTTTTGTTTTATTCTTAGACTTCGCATTCCCTAGCTTTTTGGATGTATGGTCTAGCTCCCAAGCTAGAATTAAGGTTCTCAAGAATGAGAGCATTTTAAATTTTTTTGTCTTTTGGTTTCTATGAGTAACACCTACAACAAAGTACTCCTCATGATCCTCTGAACACAGTAAGACATGAATACATCCTATTGAACACCAAGAAGTTTACAGTACTAGCAAACATACTCCTCAAAACTCCAAAGAGACTTACTTAAGAAGCTGAAAGTATTATCGCTAACTATCTATGAATTTAGGGGAATTTATTATAGGGCTTAAAATTTCATCACTTTACAAGGGTTAAGTTGGAAAAAAAGAATAAAAAAATTTCAAAAGGCCTTCTTCCAAAATTAATTCTATACATAAAACACTAAGATTGAGCCTAATGAATGGACAATAAATAAATAAATTCAATATCTATAAAATGAATAGCAGTATAAAAAACCTAAGGAGCCAGAGTGCATCTAAAGATGAGGAGGAGGACCTGACAAAAATATCAAAAGATATTTTGATTAATAAAATAATTGAATTTAAAAATTCAATTATTGTATTAAAAAAATTGAATCTATTCTTTTATCCTTTCAGGAGATTCAGTGAATTATGTTCTTTCAGCAAACACAGAAAGCCATAAGAGAAAGTAGGCATGGTGACCAGGAACATCCAGGAGAGAAGAATAAACAAAGATTATAATTAGTGAAAAACTGTGGAAAATGACTTGCCAAGCTAATTTCATACTCTAATCTTTAGAATTAGGTATATTTGGCAGCTTACAAGAAATATCCTGGTGGTACTGGCCTCTGAAGTGAGACTGGGGTTGTAGGTGGCGAGAAGGTGGATTTGCGTCAAGAGCTGAACATGCTAGGAAGAGAAAGAACATAGTACAGTGACATGTTATGATGTTGCCATTTTAGGAACCCAGAAAGATCTTACCAAGATCTTTGCAACTACATCACAAAATTTTGCTTTCTGAAAAGACTATGAGAACAACATAGGATCTTGGCATAAATTTCTCAGACATGTTCTCTTAAGCAAAATGACAAAACAAGAGGAAGTTTAACCTCAAACCAGAGGGACTGAGATTACAAAGAGGAAAAAAACTACTTCTGGCAGTGAAGGCCGTTACATTTCAGAATGGATTACTAAGGGCTCTTTGAAATCTGTAATTCTCAGTACTATTAGGTTCCTTACATGCTTTCATGCCTGAACCATAAAGGCATGAACATGATGACCTCTCAGGGTCCTAAATGATGTGAAAATCCTATGGTCTATGATCTCAACAGGTAGTAGGATACTTATCTCTGACTTTTACAAAGCTGCTAATTGTTGGCTTCAGTGTCAGGACTTGGGATAATATAATATTAACATTACCAAGAAAAGTCTTACCTGCTGCATCTGCTGCTGTAGTCTCTTCCTCTGTGCTGCATCTAGAATTAGAGTCTGTTGAACTTTCTCACTTTGTGGTTTAACCTTCTCTACCTCCTGTTGCTGTTTGGCTGAAGATTTCTTCAATTTCAGCTGTTCAAATAGCTCCTTCACTGTCCGATGTTGTTCATTTAGCAAGTTGGCCAGTGGTTCCTCAAACCTATTGCCAACAGGGAGATGATTCAATGTAAACATTTTTCTAGGTCTACAACACATCTAATTCTTTCTAATGGTGAGCTAAGAGAGCCTAAATAATTTCCATTTACTGGTAATCCCCAAAGCCCACTTTAGCCGACAAACTTTCAGACTTATGCAAATCTTTTCCCAAAATTGTTAATATGGATTCAAATAAGATGGTTCTGCATTACCTCCCATCCCTAACCCCATCCTTCTACAGTTACTGCTCTAACTTATACACAAATGAAGATGAAAATTGAACAAAAATCTAGAAACAGAGAAACATTTGGATAACAAAGCAGTCAAGGGGCTAGTGGGAACTCGTCATTATTCTTGAATCATACTGATATCCACATTAATCTGGGACTTGTTTTGTAAGTGATATAGAATCTCCTAGAAGTACAGTATTTGTTCTCTAATTTACTTGTTATTCTCATCCCAGATCCAGCTTGTCCCATCTCCCTATCCATTCAGGCTGTCCTGCCTTCCTTTCTTAAAAAGTCAAAGACCTAGCATGAAGCAGGAAAGAGATATACTAAAATATATCACAGTTTAGATAAATAGAACTGAAAAGTATCCCAAAAATATCTTCTTTTAGCCCTTTAAATTCCTCTTCCAAGTTTCTTTCTTTTTTTTTTTTAAAAGCATTGTTCTCAACCATTTAATTTATTGAAAGGAGATGCTGCTATAGTTCTTGATTTAGCAGCAACCATTCTTTTGTTTACATAGAGTTATGGTTTTATTTGTTGTTTTGCTCTGTACTGGAAACATAAATAAAGTTTTCTACATTATTTTCAGTCAGG
>CAUYPO010028271.1:0-24475 GCA_963574435.1 Cheirogaleus major
TGCCTGTAGTCCCAGCTACTCGGGAGGCTGAGGCAGGAGGATCGCTTGAGCCCAGGAGTCTGAGGTTGCTGTGAGCTAGGCTAACACCATGGCACTCTAGCCCGGGCAACAGAGCGAGACTCTGTCTCAAAAAAAAAAATAAATAAACAAACAAATAAAAGGACACTTTTCAAAGCTGTATGTTCGCTGAAGTCTGACAACACTGCCTCGCTCACGCCACCACTTACGTCGCGGCTGGGCACCCTGCTCTACCCAGCCTGGCCTCCCAGACACCCGGCAGGGCGCACTGCTGGGACCACGCCTGGCTGCGGGGAGCGGACAGATGCACGCTGGGAAATGCCACCTCTCTCCTGCGCTCAATGCATCATCCACGAAGTGCCCACTCTCTGCGAAGCCGTGACCTGAGGCTTCTTCTGTACTGATGACGTACGGCTGTAGAGGACGTTAGCGACACAATGTCAACAACGCTCTGGACGGCTGAGCGGGGCACCGTGGCCCTAGGTGGCCGGTGACACCTGTAGACTGCACACAGGTGTGGGGCGTCTCCCGAGCCGTCACGATGCTGGGCAGAAGCCCATGTGGGCAGAAGGACACAGAGAGCAGAGAGGGAGCTCGGGGTCAGGGTGGGGCACTGAGGGACCACACCTCCTTTCCAGAGGCAGAGGTCACCTGTGAGCAGCCGTGTGGCGGGCGGGACACACCTCCTCCCTGCTCGCCACCCCGGGCCTCGCTCGGGCCTCTGCCTCTCGGTCAGGCTGGTGAAGAGCGCAACGGAAGCAGGAACTGACGCCTGCACGGACCAGACGCAGGGAACTTCTCCCTGCAAACGCTCTACACGGACAAGCTGCACTGTGTGGAGAGCGGTCCCACCTGAAGGTCACCTGCAGCGATCGTAGGCAAAGGCAGCACCTCCCCCGAGCCGCGCATGGCAGCCTTGGACGGATTTCGGGTCCCCCCGGCCTATGGTGGACAACGGCACACAGCTGCCGGGCTGGCGTCTGCAGACCAGCAGGGTCTTAGCTCCCGGGCCCAGTGTGAATTTCTTTTTATCATTTCCTTTATTCAAATATATGCTTCCCCAAAACACAGTGAGTAAGCCACTCTTTGCCTATTTCAGCCACTGATTTTTTTAAAAAATTCAAAATTTGCCTAATGATCGTTAACCATTTATAGAGCATTGCCGTACACCTACTCTGTGCGTTACTCTAATCTTCCTAAGACAGCCCAGGCAGGCGGTCCTACCCACCCGTCGTACAGACGAGAGAGCCCAGGCTGAGGAAGACCGAAGCCCCGCCCAGGTCAGCAGGGCCAGGCCGGTTCCGACCCCAGGCCCTTCTGCGCGGCACCACGCTCTGCGGCCACATGACCACGCCAGCGGTGAGGTCATGGTGGGCGCAGAAGGGACGGGTCTCAGAGAGTGAGGATAGGGACAGACACTCGGAAACGAAGAGGTGGCCCGGGGTTATTAGAAACACCGTGGTCCCTGCTCTCAGCGCGTGTCCCCGAGTCGAGGGCGGCTTCCGCGCGGCCCTGACAGGAGAAGGGCTCCTACCAACGCGTTCACGGAGATGACCCACACGGGGAACGTCCCCAAATCCAAGTCGCGTGCGGGGATTCACGCAAGCACGCGAGTGCCGCACACAGGGGAGGACGGCGCTCTTCTTGTACTTGCCCTCAGTCCACACACTGAGAATTTTGCATTAGTCTTAATTTCTATCTCAGTATTTCTTATTTTTATGCTTTTTCTACTTTCTTGCCTTTTTTTTTTTTTTTTTTAAGATATTTGTCTTCTCTTTTCTCCTTTCTTTCTTGACAGAATCTCGCTCTGTTGTTCCAGCTGGAGTGCAGTGGCGTCATCATATCTCACCACAGCCTCAAACTCCTGGGCTCAAGTGATCCTCCTGCCTCAGCCTCCCGAGTAGCTGGGACTGCAGGTGTGCCCTACCATGCCCGGCTAATTTTTCTATTTTTAGTAGAGACGGGATCTCGCTCTTGCTCAGGCTGGTCTTGAACTCCTGAGCTCAAGGGATCCTCCCGCCTCGGCCTCCCAGAGTGCTGGGGTTACAGGTGTGAGCCACCATGCCTGGCCTACATTCTTATTTTGTAGAATAACTGAGTTTAAGATTATAAGCACTGAAGCTGTTGGTAACTGTCACCCACCTGCCCATTATGCTCCCTCTGACCCTGGTGTGAGCGGTCGCCTCTGTCAACAGTGGGTGACATGAAGCTCTTAAGTCCCTGTTCCCATGACAGGTGAAAACTGGCTGTCCACATATGAACACACACACGCAGACGTGATTCAGAGGGAGGGAGAGTCCGTTTCCTTCAGAGGTACACACGGACGCCTCCGCCAATCACTCTGGCGCTCGGGTGGCTCCGTGTGCAGGAGACAGACGGCCGTATCCGTAGCTGCTGGCGCTCAGCAACGGGTGACCTGAGCTTACCACTCTTTACTTTTGTTAGTGTAAAATGCCCGAAGTACTCTGTTAAGCCATTCAAAATTGCCATTTCTGGGGGTCAAAATGGTGCCACGTTGGGACGTCCCCACCTTTCCCCACGTCTCCGAGCCCGGGGTGAGCCCCTGAAAGTCCCGAGCGAGCCCCCAACCCCCAGGCCGGGAACCGGGGCCCGGCCCACGGCTCCGCCACAGGCCGCCGCCCGCCGCCCCACGGCCGCGCAGGGCCCGCGCAGGCACTCACGGCTCCACAGCGAGTAGGCGAGGCGGCAGTTGAGGCGGCGGTAGAGCTGCTTGCTCACGGGCCAGACGGCCAGCGTGCAGAGCTGCGCGAAGTTGATGACCAGCCCGCTCACCACGAACACGAACCCGACGAGCAGGTGCACGACGAACTGCGTCTTCAGGAAGGCGAGCAGGCCCATGGCCGCTGCTCAGGAGCGCGTGCAGGGCCCCTCGCTGAGAACAGCCGTCCTGCGGGACAAGCACAGCGTCAGTGCGCGCCGCGCCGCGGGGACGGGGATGGGGACGGGGAGACCAGGGAGACCGGGGAGACCGGGCCGCGGGCCGGGAGGAAGCCCTGGCTCACCAGTGCCCGCCCGCTGCTGACGGGAGGAGCCACGCGCACCCGTTCCTTCCAGAAGGAATGGAAGGTGGGACTGACAGACCCACAGTGGTCACCTGTGTGTTCCACACACACCCCACGCTATGCATGCCACGTCACAGACCCCACACCACAACGCACACACCACGCTACGCATGCCACGTGACATACCCACACCACAACACACACGCCACGCTATGCGTGTCACGTCACACACCCCACACCACAACGCACACGCCACACTACGCATGCCACGTGACACACCCACACCACAATGCACATGCCACGCTACGCATGCCACGTCACACTCCCCACACCACAACACACACACCACGCTATGCATGCCACGTCACACACCCACACTACACATGCCACATGACACACACACACACATCATACACCCCCACATACCACATCTCACACACACCACATACCACCTCACCCACCCAACACACCACATACCATACACATCACCCCATACACACTCACATACCACACATATAAACACGCCTTACACACATAACCCCCCATGCAAACAAGAAAGAGACAAAGAAAAACCTAGAAGAAATGCACCCAAACATTAACAGCGATTATTTTAGGCAAAGGCACTATGCGTACATGTCATTTCATTTAGCATCTCATGTAAAAACCAGGTCGAAGCCGCCTGCGGAGTCTACACCAAACACCTGCTGATTCCTCGGCTGGGCCTGCGAGCCCTGTGCACACCTTCAGCCGGAAGCCTTCGCTCTCCACACACGAGGAGGCTCCCCAAGAACATCACGGGTCCCCCTTCCCGCGACATGTGCCTGTCCATCTCACGGTGACAGCCGTTCTCAGTATGGTAAAGCGGCTGGTCCCTGGCCGTCACCTGAATCCTCGACTAGAGCGTCTTCGCAGGGAGCTCCCGGGAGCCCACACCCGCCCTCCCAGCAGCGCCCCTCACGGCCCGGTGCCGCGCACACCCGCTCTGCCCGGGACCCTGGGGTTTCAGGTCCAGCTTGACCCACTGCAAAGTCTCCAGGGCTAACCGACCCTCGAAAAGGGCAGACGAGCCAGCCAAGTGCCGGGCTCGGTGGGGGCTGGCTTCTGCCCTCGAGCTCAGTTCTGGCGGCCATACCACCTGCTCCATGGCCCACACCACCCGCCCGGCCCACCCACAGCCACTGAGACGGCGTCCCGCCAGCTTCCCGCCAGCTCCCTGGCACCTTCCTGCCTGCTTCTGTGCTGCCGGCCGCTCGCCTGGGTCATTGGTCTCCACCCCGCGAAGCCTGAGACACGGGATCAAAGCCCACGGCTCCGTCGCTCACTGGGGACCGGGCGCGTCCTGAGGAACGCAGGCTGTTCCTCACTGAATGTTGGCACGTTGCACGTGGGAGACGCTCCCGCCTAGACCCTGCCACGGCTCTGGCCAGTGTGTCCCTGCTCACAGACCACCCCGGGCACCTGTCCCACCTCCTTGCGCCCGGCCCCTCCGACCTTCCCGTGAGGAAGCGCTCGAGGCTGACAGCACGGCCCGTCCACAGCGGTGGGCAGAGGCTGCCGCCCTGCACATGGGCGAGGGCAAGGGTGAGGCTGGCTTGCCCCGGCCACGCCTGCCCTGTCTCCACCGCAAAGGCCTCCAGGCTGTCCCAGCAGGAAAGTGCTGGCAAGGGGTCCGGACTCAGTGGACCTCCAAATCATTTGCTCACGTGCCCTCTACAGCAATGTCTGAAAAATCATGTATCCCCAATGTTAAGTTGACTTCTGCATTTCTAAATCCAAGTTTAAATATAGGAGGGCTGTAGATACTGGCATATCACAAGTTTTGACTTTTTCAAGCACAGCTTCATGCTTTTAAATACAGCCGATGGGATGGAAATGCCACTGGTCTGGGAGCCGGCAGCCGCACAGGGAGGCAGGCTCTTCCCGACGGCTGGGAGGTACCTTGTCCCGTTTGCTCCCCGGATCTGAACCTCCTCTGTGGGGTTTGTCATCACGTAACATACTGAGAGTCTCTTTTGTTTGATATTATGCTTGAAAGTCTTTTATTGTTCACCCTAACCTAACATTCCGCAACAAAGATCTGTATGGACGTCTAAATTAGCCTGTGCACTCCTTATGCGCAGGCTCTGAATCAAAAAGTCCTCCGGCTGCTTCACGACGTCCCTCCTGAACATTCCAGCTGCCTCCTAAGAATAAGGACACTCTAGTGACCACAATACCACGATCACTGACATGAAATTTAATATTGATACGAGAATATCATCAGATATCTCATCCATATTCCGGCTGCTCCCATTGTCCCCCGACGACCTTCACGGCCTTCCCCACGCAGGGCGCCGTGCAGACCACGAGCACTGGGCTGGGGGGTCTTTATCGCCTTTACCCGGCCCCCTGCCCCCCCCCCCCCCGCCCGTCAGGCCTGCCGGCGGGGCAGAGTCTCAGGCCACCGTGCGCCTCCTCCCCACGGCCTGGATCTGTGTGTTCTTACAAGTGACTCAGCTCAGCATCTCCGCCAAGAACACACTACAGCGTCTGCCGGGCACTTCCTGCCGCGTCCCATCGGGGACACTTAATGCCACTTTGTGGGTGATTCAAAAGCCATAGCTTGGTGGAGGTGGCGCCACCGGGTGACTCCAGACTTCGGCGCGTAGTCTGGGCAGAGAACCCGAGACGGTGCCGACGCCGCCCCCGGCACCCCGCCCCATGGTGGCAGCCGACACACACAGCCTGCGCCGGCGAGATTCCGGCCTTGGCCACCCGTGAGGTTGGCCGCGCCTGTTCTGAGCCACGGCGACCCCTCCGGCCAGAGCTGCGGGAAACCGCGTCCGCTGCGAGGCGTGGTCAGGTACGTAAGCGAACTCGGTGGTTCACACTCAGCCGCGGCTTCGAGCGCCTGTGTCGCTCTTAGGAACGTGACATGTTCCGACACACCCAGCACAGAAGACGCCACCCAACAACATAAACCACGAGGCACAAACACACAGAACCCGAGGCTCCTCGGTCTGCTGCCCGCCAGGGGCAGCCGCTGCCGTCCCTTCCCTTCAGAGGGCTTCGCCGCGCCTCTCGGCAGGACACCGTCACGCTTTATTTTTAGCTTTCACCTTCTGTGACTTGCTGTTTTCCTTCAACCTGTTTCTAAAGTCCGTCACGGTGCCACGTGCTGCCGCGCTCATTTGTCCTGCTGGGGGGACGCCCCACCGCGTGTCCCGGCGTCTTCTGAGGACAGACCCACGGCCGCTGTGGGCTTTGCCAGAGCGCTCGAAGGAGCTGCCGGGCGTCCTGCGCTCGCCGGCGGGGCCCAGAGTCCAAGGGAAAGTCCCAGGGGCAGACTTCGGGGACAGGGTGGCCCGTCTGAGCATCTCTGGGTGGAAGTCACCTGTCCTCAGCGAGGTTTCACCAACGTCCACTCCTGCTGCCAGCACGCAGGACAGGTGGGACGTGGCATCACGTGGCAGTCTTAGTTTCCATTTTCCTAACTGCTGTGATGTCGCAGTGATTCCGGTATTGTGGGTTCTTGGGGTCTCGATGTCCCTGTGTCACAGACGGGGAACACAGGGACCAGAGGCACCGGCGGGCAAAAAGCCGCACCATGTGTGTTGGACACGAGAGCACGGGGCTCCTGCGGGCGGGGCTCCCCGGGAAGAGCCTGGAGCCCGCCCTGCCCCCGCTCCCACACGCTGGCCACGCCAGGCCCTGTGCAGCCCCGTACCCCGGAAGGCCTCAGAGAACACCCAGGACAGAGGAGCCACCTGGGCAGGCACCCTCGTGACCCTGGGGCGTGGACGCCCGGCAGCTGTGGGCAGGACGCAGGCCAGTGCACGGGTGCCTTTCCACCGATGTCCGGACACCACCGGGATGGCCGGGAAACCTGGCATGTTCCTAAGTCCCTCCGTGAGGCTACAGGGTCACACTGCTCCGGGAGCCTGGCACCCACGTCTGGGGCCCTGGGCAGGTTGGCTGCTGCCTCCTGGCTTTCCTGCAGCCCCCATGAGTGCAAAGACCAACACCTTCCCGGGTCGGGGGTCAAAGGTGAGGGACAGTCCTGCCTTTGCCTGGGCAGGGACACAGGACTCCTGCCACTTGGAGGGGCACGGGCCAGGCGGCAGGGGGACGTCACAGAGCGAAGCATCGACGCTCGGCACCTGCCCAGGGTCTTTGCGCCCCTCTGGGGAGCCGCCCCTCTGGGGAGCCGCCGGACTTCCTGGGGGGCAGGAGACTGGGCCCCGACAAGACCCTCCGCCCACCTGCCCCACCCACCGAGACGCCAGTTCTGCTGCTCCATCCCACTAGGGGCTCTGGCTGCTCATTCAAAGGCAGAGTCTGGGGCTCGCTGCGGCTGGCCACGCCCACTCCGGTTCCTCTCAGTATGGGTGAGTTGAGTCCCCCTGAAAACAAGCCCAGGACCTCAGAGTGCAGCAGTACGTGGAGACAGAGCCTTAAAGTGGTGATTACGTTAAATGAAGTCACCAGGGTGGGCCAGGACCCAATCTGACGGGCATCCTTATACAAAGGGATGACCCTGTGGAACCACGGCCAGGGAGAGGCCTCAGGAGGGACAACCTTGACCTTGGACTTCTGGCCTCCCTGCTGTTTGTGCTGCTGACGGTGGCACTGTGTCGCAATGGCCCGAGCAGACTCACGCGCCTGGACAGACACCCAGACTCCTCGTTTCTAGATCCCGTAATTCTGGACACGCGCGGGCCCCGTCCCCCACCTGCCCCAGGGCCCATCACGGCGCCCGGGGACGCTCCCTGCTGCCGCTGTCCCCGTCCCCTCTCCCTGTTCCCTGCTCCCAACCTTTGCAACAACGGTCTCAGCCCCAAGTCTGCCCTCCCCACGCCACCTGCCGCGCCTGCCAGGCTCGCTGCTCCCTGGCCCCACGTGGAGCTGCTGTGGCCTTCCCTGCACTCGGGGACAGCCGTTCCGTTTTTGGGAGGGGCCCTCCTCCCGTCCACACGCTTTTCACGCCACCTCCGACAGTCGAGAAACGGCATCACGCTGGGGAAACGGCACCAGGTCGGAAGGCAGCGCTGCCTTCCCAAACACCGCGGGCCACGCAGCAGGCGCCGGCTCCGTGTAGCGCAGGAGCTGTGCGGGGCCAGGGGGAAGGTGCAGCCGCTGCCCACGCTCCTGAGCCGACGCACTTCCCGGACCTCCCCAGCCTCGCTCTGCCCTGCCCAGGGGCTCCCTCCGGGCGAGGCCAGCTTCTAGCAGACACTGGCCAGTGGAGGGAAAAGACATTTAAATGCGCCAGAAGTGCATCGCTGCTGCTGTGCTAGACAGAACGTGGGGTGAAAAGAACCTTTGCATCACACAATAAAGGAAACTTGAATTACGGGATAACAATAACTTTTTAGTCATATAAGGATTTTTAGTGACTCAAATTCAAGTACGTAATGACGGAGAACTGAGAAATAACTGCCACCTTCCCTCCTTTCTCCCCCGTCCCACCCACCATCCGCCCACCGGCCGCTGCCTCCCATTGCCCAGCCGGCACGGCGGGTGTCCTGAAGGCAAACACGACACTCATGGCAGACTCTGCAGCCCCAACATCGGGTCCTCCTTCCTGCTACTTGTTTTTATTTATTTATTTATTTATTTTTGAGACAGAGTCTCACTTTGTAGCCCAGGCTAGAGTGCCATGGCATCAGCCTAGCTCACAGCAACCTCAAACTCCTGGGCTCAAGCGATCCTCCTGCCTCAGCCTCCCGAGTAGCTGGGACAACAGGCATGCACCACCATGCCCGGCTGATTTTTTTTCTGTATATTTTTAGTCGTCTAGCTAATTTCTATTTTTAGTAGAGACAGGGTCTCGCTTTTCCTCAGGAAGGTCTCGAACTCCTAAGCTCAAGCGATCCTCCCGCCTCGGCCTCCCAGAGTGCTAGGATTACAGGCGTGAGCCACCGCGCCCGGCCTATCTTGCCAGTATTCTATTTCCCTATGTCTTCTTGAGTGTCTGAGTCTCTTATAATGAGAACTAACAACTCTCATTCCTGCAATCCTTCGTTTACCTCACAGACTTTCGAACACCAAGCACAGAAGTGCCCTGTGCTGTGCTTTTGGTGACACAGAGGTGACAGTACTGATGTGGCTCCTGCCCTCACAGTGCGGGACGAGTGGGGGGCAGAGAGTATTAAACAAGTATAGTAGTTATCTACCACCACAGAACGAATGGCCCCAAAACTTATCCACTTAAAACAATGAATGTTTATTATCTCAGGGTGGCCAACAGTCAGGGACCCAGGGGAGGGTTATTGGGTGACCCTGGCTCTGATCCCTCCAGGGCTACAGTCACAGGCTGGTGACGGGGTGTCTCTCAAGGTGGAAGATGGGCCTCCAGACTCACGTGGCAGTGGCAGCCCCGGGGCCCTTCGCTGCCGTGGCTGGAGACATCAGTCACATGCCCGGTGACCTCCTCCATGGGGCAGCTAGCTCATCGCGGCACCAGCTTCCACAGAGCGACACAAGTTAGGACCAGCAAGGTAGAAGCCAGAATCTTCTGGTAACCTCATCCCAGAAGTGGCATCTCAGCCCTTTTGTCATATTGTCCTTGTTAGAAGCCTGTCACTATGTCCAACCTACATCCAAAGGGGCTCAGATGCCGGAAGTGCCTAGACACCAGGAGGCGGGCTCATTGGAGGCCATCCTACCACCGGAACCGTGTTCGGGTGATAATAAATATGACCACGGCGCCCTCTGCTGGGAGACGGCGGCAAACAGCGTGACAAGGTGGGACGTTGTACTTGGAACAGTTCTGGCTTCGTGGTCGTGTTGCCAGGTAAAACACAGGTCTCCCAGTTCAATGTGAATTTCAGATAAACAAATATATACCGTGTTTCCCCGAAAATAAGACAGGGTCTTATATTTATGTTTCCTCAAGAAGACACCCTAGGGCTTATTTTCAGGGGATGTGTTATTTTCCCCTCAAAGCCTCAGCTTGCAGCACGCACAGGATGGCCGGGACCTGACAGGGGGAGCCCACCTTGTTGATGGGGCTGCCCGCACCTTTCCGGTCACCTCTGGAATAGTAGCTGTCACGATGGGGCAGATGAGAAGGGCCGCTCGTCTTCTTAACCACTCCGCAACGAAATGCATGGTTTGTGCAGATACACTGCGTAGCCACATCCATCACTAGGGCTTATTTTGGGGGTGGGGCTTCTATTGCGCAAATGCTTAGACATCCTGCTAGGGCTTATTTTATGGGTAGGCCTTATTTTGGGGGAAACACGGTATATATATATATATATATATATATGTTTGGGGTATAAATGTATCCCACACAACATTTGGAATATACTTATATTAATACTTCATTTTAAATCTTGTTGTTGGCCGGGCGCGGTGGCTCACGCCTGTAATCCTAGCACTCTGGGAGGCCGAGGCGGGAGGATCGATCAAGGTCAGGAGTTGGAGACCAGCCTGAGCAAGAGCGAGACCCCGTCTCTACTATAAATAGAAAGAAATTACTTGGCCAACTAAAAATGTATATAGAAAAAATTAGCCGGGCATGGTGGCGCATGCCTGTAGTCTCAACTACTCGGGAGGCTGAGGCAGGAGGATCACCTGGGCCCAGGAGTTTGAGGTTGCTGTGAGCTAGGCTGATGCCACGGCACTCTAGCCTGGGCAACAGAGTGAGACTCTGTCTCAAAAAAAAAAATAAAAAATCTCTTTGCTTATCTGAAGTTCACATTTAACTAGGCATCCTATATTTTTACTTGCTAAATGTAACCATTTTTCTCCAGGGCACCATAGAGCTCTGGCAGGGAGCTGGACTGGGCACCAAGGGATTAAAACCAGCCAGCAGGTTAGAGGCAACGGCACAGCAATGACAAAGTCCCAGAGAGGGAGACATGAAGGCAAGATCAGCAAAATATCGGGGAGAGGACTGAGTTTCTTTTTAAATCCTTTTAAATAAATCATGTATTTAACACCTTTACCTTCTTGTTGCCTGGGACCTCCCACAAGACTAAAGACTCTACAAAGACAAGGACTGTTGTCAGGTTTGTTCATTGCTGTGTCCCTAGTACCCAGAAGATGACCTGGCACATGGTAGGTGCTCAAGAAACATTGGCTGGCTGGGCATGGTGACTCATGCTTGTAGTCCCAACACTTTGGGAGGCTGAGGCAGGAGGATCGCTTGAGCCCAGGAGTTTGGGGTTGCTGTGAGCTAGGCTGACGCCTAGCTTTCTGGCTAAGGAGTCAAGGATGAGAGGAGGATGGGAGGCCATGTGGCTGAAAGGAGGGACAGAGGGAACATCCCTGGAATGGGGCCATGAGAGGAATAGGGCTGGGAGGAAGACATTGAGGGCAGTTTGGACATGGAAAGCAGGAAGTGCCCAGCAGACATCCAGGGAGGGACATCCAGGAGGTCTCTGGCCAGCCAAGCCTGAAGCTCAGAGAGCGGCTGGTGTGGCAGGCAGAATAATGTCCCCCAAAGCTATCCATGCCCTAAGCCACAGGAATGTTATGCTACTTGGCAAAAGGGACTGTGTAGATGTGATTAAGTTAAAACTCTAGAGATGGGGCGATTATCCTAGATTATGCGGGTGGGCCACTATAAACACAACGCTCTTTATGCAGTGGCTTGTAGCCACAGCACTTATGGACTCTGTTTCCCAAAAAGATGGGTTGAAGCCCTGTTTTCCAGTCCCTCCGAATGTGACCTTATTTGGAAACAGTTTGTTGCAGATGTAATTAATTAAATTAAGATAAACTGGAGTACAGTGGGGTCTTCATCAGATAGGACTGGTGTCCTTGTAAGATGACGAAGTGAAGCCCCAAGGGCAGGACACCACGGGGAGGTAGAAGCATGTGGCTGCAGGCCAGGGCACTCCAAGGTACAGGTTCTGGTTCAGTTATAAAAATGTGACACCCACAAGCGCCAGGACTTGTCTGTTCTATCCATCTCTGTATTCCCAGTGCTCTCAACTGAGGGTGGCAGGGAGGATGCCCTGACCAGGAGACATGGGGCAATGTCTGGAGACATTTTTGGTTGTCGCAAATTGGGCAGGAAAGGCAGTGTCGGCATCTCGTGAGTAGAAACCAAGGACGCTGCTAAACACCCTACAGCGCACGAGCACCACCAGCCCCGCCACGACAAAGAATGCTCCTGCCCTATATGTCCCAATGGACAGAATAACGGGTCCCAAGGATGTCCATGTCCTAATCCCCAGAACCTATGACCATAGGACAGCACAGCACAGGAGAATTAAGGTTTCAGATGAAGTTAAGGCTGCTAAATCCACTGACTTTAAAATAGGGAGATCACAATAGATTATGAATAGGAAGAAAGAACCAGAGAAACAGCAGCAGGAGAAGGACTTGGCCTGAGATCACTGGCTTTGAAGATGGAGAAAGGGGCTCCAAGCCAAGGAAAGTGGGTGGATTCTAGAAACTGAAAAAGGCACTAAATAAATAAATAAATAAAAAGACTCTCCATTAGAGCCACCAAAAAAGAACACAGTCCTGCTGACATCTTGATTTTACCTCGTTAAGACACATTTGGGACTGGGCGCGGTGGCTCATGCTTGTAATCCCAGCACTCTGGGAGGCCGAGACGGGAGGATCATTTGAGCTCAGGAGTTCGAGACCAGCCTGAGCAAGAGCGAGACCCCATCTCTACTAAAAGTAGAAAGAAATTAGCTGGACAACTAAAAATATATAGAAAAAATTAGCTGGGCATGGTGGCGCATGCCTGTAGTCCCAGCTACTCGGGAGGCTGAGGCAGGAGGATCACCTGAGCCAAGGAGTTGGAGGTTGCTGTGAGCTAGGCTGACGCCACGGCACTCTAGCCCAGGCAACAGAGTGAGACTCTGTCTCACAAAAAAAAAAAAAAAAAAGACACATTTGGGACTTGGGCCCTCCAGAACTGTGAGAAAATAAATTTGTGTTGACTCAAGCCAGCATGTTTTTGGTAATTAGTCACAGCAACCATGGGAAACGAGTGCAGGTCCCAGATGGAGTCAGGGCAGACAGAACAGCTCCTGACATGCAGTAAGTAGTTGTTCACGAAATGCGGGGGTGGGGGCATGGGCAATATACGTAACCATAATATTTGTACCCCCATAATATGCTGAAATAAATAAATAAATTAGTAAGTAAAAAGAAATGTTTCTTGAGGGTCTGAAATATGACACATGGCACCACACGGGGCTCCACCGTAGGGGAACCCCTGAATCCCATCGGGCTCAGCCTGGATGAGCAACTTTATGTGAAAATGAGAAATGACTTAGCACTTTGAGGCAGATTACATGCTTATGATCAGCATATAAAAATGATACTGGGAGATGTAGAAGAAGCTGTGATTACTATACAAATGGATGAAGAAATATATGAAAAGATCTATAAATGAATGAAATGGAATAATCCAATGCTCATTGTCCAGGGAGATTATGTTACCCTAGTTGCCCTCCATTGAGAAAGCTGGAACAAAGAATATATCCTGTATGGAAAATAGGAGACTTTGTACAATTGCCTCTTTAAATGTACAAGACATTCAACAGAGAAATCTGCATACATTTTGATATTAAGAAATGACCCCTTGTGCTGGCTTTGGTGGCACATATACTAAAATTGGAGTGACACAGAGAGGATAAACATGGCCCCTGTGCAAGGATGACATGCAAATGTGTGAAGCGTTCCATATTTTTAGAGAAAAGGAACAAATTTTCCCCCACAGTCTCTGGAAGGAGCAAGGTCTTGCCCATGCCTTAGTTTCAGCCCAGTGATACTAAGATTGTACTTCTGGGCTCCAGAACTGCGAGAGAATAAATTTCTGTTGTTTTTTTTTTAAAAAAGAAAGAAAGAAATGACCCTAGTATTCTTCCACTTCTGAAATGAGTTGATTTGCAGATAATTCATAACTTCCAAAGCTAAAGGGCGTTTTTATGTTTCTCCAACCCTTCCAATAAATGTGATCAGCAAGATGTAAAACTCTTTTTCAAGAGTTGGTTTACTTCATCATTCTTACAATTTCTGATTTTTTTTTCTTTAGACTAAACTTGATGTTTCCTCTTCAATTTGAAAAAAATATTTCCTGAAGGAATGTATGAACAAAAGTTGGATCAATACAAATGATTTCATTTTTGTGACAAAATAGTGTTTTCTGGATGGTTTCTTAGCAGCTTGCCAATGAGAGCTGACTTGACCATAATGGCCTGTGTTCATCCCTGTCACAATGTCATCTTTATGCTTGGGCCTGGGTGACCAGAAAGCTTGGCTAACATGTTTGCTACAGAGAGATGTATTTAATGATTATACATTTTTGATAGGAAATAGAAATTATTTATTCTATTTGAAATATTCATAATATTTAACCCCTGAATATATCATCACTAATCCTGTTCTAATTAACTTACCTCACACGGAAACTGCATGGAAACTCCTAGAGTTATGAAAGGAATCCGCATACTTTTCCTCCCATCGTAAGTTTATGGAAGTAGAAGCAAAATTACGTTAAAGCAGTTTCAGTTTTTTTGTAACAGCCTTACTGATATGTAATTCACATACCATAAAATCTACCCTTTTAAAGTGTACAAAGCCATGTTTTTTAGTATATTCACCTACGTGTGCAACTATCACCACACTTAATTTTAGAACATATCATCACCCCAAAAAAGAAACACCAAGGGGTTCAAATAAAGCCTTGTACATCAATGTTCATAGCAGTGGTATTCATGACAGCCAAAAAATGGAAACAACCTAAATGTCCATCCCCAGATGAATAAACAGGTGGTCTAGCCATACAATGGACTATTATCCAGCCATAAAAAGGAATGCAGCAGTGACATATGCTGCAGCATGGATGAACCTTGAAAACGTTATGCTAAGTGAAAGAAGCCAGACACAAAAGACCACTTTTGTATGATTCCATTTATATGAAACATCCAGAATAGGTAAATCCACGGAGACAGATTTGTGGTTGCCAGAGCCTGGGGACAAGGAGCAATGGGAAGTGACTGCTTAATTGCTTAGTGGGTAGGGGATTTTTGTTCGAGGTGGTAAAAGAGTTCTGGAACTAGATAGTGGTGATTGTTGCAAACATTGTAAACGTACTTAATGACACTGAACTATACACTTTAAAATAGTTAAAAGGGTACATTTCATGTGTACATTCTCACAATTAAAAAAAGAAGAAAAAGAAACACAACAATTTGCAGTTGCTCCCCCATTCAACCCCTATACCTTCCCAAAGAGCTACTTTCTAACAGCTTCTTTTTCTTTCTTTTTCTTTTTCTTTTTTCTTTTTTTTTTTTTTTTACTTGCTTCATTCATTTTTAATCACAATGCCGGCACTTATGAAATTCAACCTAAGTTGGAGTTGCTGTTGTTCTGGTTGTTATTATTTGGACTATAACCAAATGTATCCCTCAGGGTCCATGGTTGCTGGAGATGGGAGACATACTTCCAAGCATTGGAGTTTACTTCTCAAATCCGGTCAGATCCAGGCAGGCTCAGTGAGTTGCAGGCATTTCCGTTTACCTTCCTGTTTCCGGTTTCCTGTTACCTTCCTGTTTCCGGTTACCTTTCAGTTTCCGGTTACAAGAAACCCTAGCCTAGGCCTTTCCAGAAAATTCTTCCCTCAGTGAAGAGCCACATACTGCAGCCCTGTGGGCCAGAGATGGTCCACAGACTCGTTTTCTTTACACATACAGTGCTTTAAATTTTTTTAATTTTAAAATTGGGAGATTTTGCTAAAACGGGAAGACCTAGAAACCCCTCGGACTCCATTCCCTGTGGTCGGCAATCAGCTGGAGCAGAGTCGTGTCTACTGCCATGGACAGGACGTGAGCTTCCCGGTCTCGTCATAAGCAAAAGTGTTTCGGCAGCCCCTGGTCTCTGGGACTGGATGCTGGGTCTCCTTGCTCTAGCGGCACCCACTTCTCACTCTTGCTCTTCCAGCCCTTCCAACACCTTTGTAATAAATCTCCTGCATTAAATTCCCTCTGTTTGAAATACCTAGAGTAGTGTCTTCTCAGTAGCCAGAGCTCTAGGGATCTCAGCTTCTGTGTGTGTATCTATGTTCCAGGCAGAGTGTAGCTGGAGAAGGAGCAGGAGGAAGGGTGGTTATCAAGACAATGCCACAACCAAAGAATTCCAGAAAAACAGAACTTTCTTTCAACCCCTGCCCACTCAGGCTGATCTAGGGCAAAAACCTTTGTTCCAGGGTATGTAGCGGGTGGGGGTGGAGGTGAGGTCTGTGTTAGGTTATAGGCCAATGAGCTTAAAGGGTGGAAGAAAGGAACTCAATGTCTTAGTCGGGTCAGGCTGTTATAAGGAATTACCGCAGACTGGGTGGCTTAGACGACAGACGTCTATTTTCTCACACTTCTGGAAGTTGGGAGCGCTTAGATCAAGGTGCTAGCAGATTCCGTTCTCAGGGAGGCCTCTCCTCCTGACTTGCCTCTCTGCTGTGTGTTCACAGGGCCTGTCCTTGGTGTGTGCGCGTGGACAGAGCAAGCTCTGGTCTCTCCTCCTCTTCTTCTAAGGACACTAATCGCATTATGGGGACCTCATCCTTATGACCTGATCTAAACCTAATTATCTCCCAAACGACTCACATCCAAGTACCATCACATGGGGGGGTTAGAGCATCAACATATGAATTTGAAGAGGACACAAACATTTAGCAAGCAGAAAATGTTAATAATGATCACTTTTATGTTTCAGTCCGCTTTCTATGTGCCAGACAGTTCATATATGTGACACGGATGTGTGGTGCAAGCTATCTATTTGTGTGCAACAGACCAGCCCGAGACTTAGCCAGGTGAAACAATAACTATCATTTACTGCCTCTCACAGTGCCTGGGGGTCAGGAACACAGGAGCAATTCAGCCAGGGGTTGCAGTTCGGAGTCTTTTATGAGTGTGCAGTCAGCTGGTGGATCCTAGATCACTCTGTTGCCAGGGCTAGAGTGCCGTGGCATCAGCCTAGCTCACAGCAACCTCAAACTCCTGGGTTCAAGCGATCCTCCTGCCTCAGCCTCCCGAGTAGCTGGGATTACAGACATGAGTCACCATGCCCGGCTAATTTTTTCTATATATTTTTAGTTGTCCAGCTCATTTCTTTCTATTTTTAGTAGAGATAGGGTCTCGCTCTTGCTCAGGCTGGTCTCAAACTCCTGAGCTCAAACGATCCTCCCGCCTCGGCCTCCCAGAGTGTTAGGATTACAGGTGTGAGCCACCACACCTGGCCCAGAACTGCCTTTTTTATAAAAGGAATGTGAAGAATCTGTGGACATGTTTTAAAACCACCGCAAGTTGGTACTGTTTTTATGCCCATTTCACAGATGAGAAAACTGAGGCTCAGAGAAGTTAAGTAACTTGTCTCACATCACACAGCTTGGAATTCACACCCAACCAGTCTGGCTCCAGAACCCACACTTAAAGTCAGCATATTAGATGGCATCTCTGCCTATGGCCATACCAAGCACAGGTACTCCAAGGAACTATGAGGACAGTGAGATCCAACTGCATCAGTGTCTATAAGTTGTTAAAGGAACACGCTAGATGCTTAGCCAATAAAATTGAGTTCCTAGGGCCTGCTTCTTTGCCTTTGATACCAACTGAGGAAATTCAGAGCCAGCCCTTTAAAATTCAAGCCTCCAACCATTAACAAAGAGAGTGTCAAAAAGTAATGGTAAAAATGTGGTTTTTTTATTTTTAAGGAAAAATAATGATTTTTTTCTTGATTCTTTTGATGCCTGGGACAAAAAATAATTTTTAAAATTTAAAAAAGAGGTGAAGATATTCTTTCTTCCCTGCAGCTACATAGAGAGAGATACTGTTTGCATAATAAAACTGTCTAAAGAATCTGCTCCGATATGGTAGCTATGAGAGGGTATTCCCAAGAACACCCATCTTGTTTTGTTGTTTGGCTGTTTCTGTGTGTCAGGAGTCCTGAGTTCCCGTCACCAACCTGCTATGTTCACTTAAGACTGTCCTTGGAAGGATAATTGGAACAAAAGAGTCTTGTGAGATTCTCTCAGAAATTGTTGCCAATTTTGAGAGAAATAACCTCTCGGAGAAGCCTGCGATTCTGATTGGTTGTCTTTCTTGATCATTTGTTGCCATGGTGACAGCCATCATCTCTCTATTATTAAAAGGAAGAAATGCTTGTAGGTTTTCTTTCTTTAAAGCAGAAGAGAATCAACTGGCACTTTTCTCCCACAGACATAATGGAAATAAAAGCCTATGACTGCTAGATTTCTTATTTTTGACAAAGACAGTGAGAGTCCTGTCTCATTTAAATGAACCAAAGCGCTCAGCCCCACACACCGTCAGAGATACATAAATGGTAGCGGTGGGCACTGCTTGGTGGCTGGCTGTCATCTTCAGCAGAGCGCCCACTGATGGGAAGTGACAGAACAGCATGACTGGCCCTGCTTGGAGACCCCTCTCCCATCCCTTCCTCTCTGGAGGGCTCGCCACCCGGCTCCTAGCCAGGCTTGCAGTGGAGGGCTGAGTTAGGACAGAGATTCTTAGACATTCTGCAGAGGGTGGGAGGATGTCCCCTCCCACTCTCAGCCCGCATTGTGGCCTCCCGATGTGTGCCAGGCATTGCACTACGCCCCCTACACCCTCCAATCTCACTGCAGCCTCTTAAGGGGAGAAATATAACTGTCCTTCTTCCGAAAACAGAGAGGTTTAGTCTCCTGTCCAAGACCACACAGCCAGGACCTGGAGGAGCCATGAGTTATTTAAACCCAGGTCTCTCTGACACTAGGCAGGGAACATCAAGGTAGAAGCAATGTGGCGGGACTCAAAAGGCTCCTGATCCACCCTCAAGAGGGGCTACCCAGGACCCACTGGATTTGTCAGCAAGAGGCATTTTACACCCAACTATCTAATAGTCATGGAAAATCACAGCTGGTAGTCATGGAGCTCTTAGCATGTGCTATGTTCTGGGCTTAGATGCACAATCCCACTAAATCCTCCTGCCAAATTTTGGGAGAAAAATTATTATTGTGCCCATTGCACAGAGGAGGAGACTGAGGTTCAGAGAGGCCCATTAAATTGCCCATGGTCACACAACTGGGAAGTACTGGAACGGTAGTATGTACTCATGCTTGCCTGGCTCCAGAGCTTCTATTCTTCTCCATTACACTAATCAGAAAGAGAAACTGACTTTGGATATAAGTGTGGGCCAGACTTGGTGCAGAGAGTGCTTGCTGGGCCCAAGTAACAGCCCTACCGTGTTCTGATTAGCTGCTTCTTTTTTTGTTCTGGTTATCTACGGCTGCATAATAATCTCCCCCAAGATCCAGCAATCCCACTACTGGGTATATATCCAAAGGAAAGGAAATCAGTATGTGAAAGAGATATCTGTACTTCCATGTTCATTGCAGCATTATTCAAAATAGTCAAGATATGGGGCCAGGTGCGGTGGCTCACCCCTGTAATCCTAGCACCCTGGAGGCTGAGGCAGGCGGATCGTTTGAGCTCAAGAGTTTGAGCCCAGCCTGAGCAAGAGCGAGATCCCGTCTCTACTAAAAAAATAGAAAGAAATTAGCTGTGCAACTAAAAATATATAGAAAAATTTAGCCAGGCATGGTGGCGCATGCCTGTAGTGCCAGCTACTCGGGAGGCTGGGGCAGGAGGATCGCTTGAGCCCAGGAGTTTGAGGTTGCTGTGAGCTAGGCTGATGCCACAGCACTCTAGCCTGGGCACCAGAGCGAGACTCTATCTCCAAAAAAAAAAAAAAAAAGCACACGTGGAAGGGCTTGGGGTCAGGGTTGAGTGATTAACCCACAGGCTTATGTTGATGTTCCCTGAAGACCTCTCAGAAGGACTGACCCTGCCTAGTCTGATACTTGGTATTTGAGGTTCCCGATCTGTAAAAGGGGGGGTCATGGTACTTTGGTCAACAACTACCAGGTGTTTTATCAAAGGTAGAAGTAAAGTTGGTCCCAGCCCCGTGTGCTCACGAACTATGCTCAGAGGAGATGAGGAATGGTATAGAGGGGACGATTGACCAGGAAGTACTGGCACATGTGATGCACTGGGGCCAGGGAGCCGATTCGGGGACGGGGCTGACCACTGAGCCAAGACACCCCCTCATTTCCCTGGCTCTCATCTTTCCACATCTTACTTCCATCTATGTCTTGAGGGATTGCAATGGTTTTTATAATTGATAGTAACGTTGACCTCTGAGAACACTAATGTAGAATTTTAAAGTATCCATTAACGGTGATAAAATCTAACAAAAATTATTCAATTTCATTACAGTGTAATGAGTCAATTTGTTTTAGTGATTTCTCACGTGCCCTTAGAGGTGATCAGAATAAGACAAAGTTTGCTCTTCTTGACGGAGAAGGGATATTTCTTTCTTTTTTTTTTTTTTTCACTTCTCCTGAATTTAATCATAAGAATGTTAGACAAACACACACTGAATGACATTCTAGAAAACATCTGTACTGTAACCCTTACAAGTGCCAAGGCCCTGAAAGTCGAGGAAAAATGAAATTATTTCAGGTGGAAACTTTAAAAAAATCCATTATATGATTGTGAGCTAAATCCTCTATAATTAGCAAAGCTTGAATAGAGTCTGGATATTAGGTGGTTGTGTGACTCTACTTGGATTGCAAAAACAGAGCACTGTTGCCTGGGAGGCCTAAACAACAGGAATTCATTTTCTCTCAGTTCTGAAGCTAGAAGACCAATTTGCCATGGTGTTAGTTTCTGGTGAGGCCTTTCTTCCTGGCTTGTAGGTAAACCACCTTCTGGCTACCTCCAAGGGCTTTTCCTTTTATAAGAACGTAAGTCTTACTGGATTAGGTCCACACCGGAGAAGGGGATGTTTCAATTGTGACAACATTAAGATGCAGGTTTCATGTCATGGAAATAACATTTCAAGGAGAAAGAAAGTGATTATGGTAAAACTTGCAAAAAGGAAGGAAGGGAAGGAAGGAAGGGAAGGAAAGGAAGGGAAGGAAAGGAAGGAAAGGAAGGGAAGGAAAGGAAGGGAAGGAAGGAAAGGAAGGAAGGGAAAGGAAGGAAGATACCTAAGGCAACCAAAACAGCAAAGCCTGGTCTCAGTTTGTGTGTCCTCTTGGGCCTTTCTTCCCTCTCGACACCCTGTGTGTGCTGCAGCCCCTACTTCCCTGGCCACTTGGAGGGCTTACAGCAGTCTTGAAAGGTAAAACTCGCTTCTTCCCTTCCCAGGCGGGCCCCAGGGTGTTTTCTAGAAGGCCCTTAAGTAACCAAACAAAATGATGCCGTGTGCCCATAAGCGGCCCTCTCTCTGTGTCTAGAGAGCGTAGGTGCTTAATAACAGGGTCCTTCTGGAGGTGACGTCCCCTTCGTTGTTGTGTAACATCAAGACAAGGATAGTCTCCCCCGATGGGATCTTTGGACCCAAATTGGGGCCGGGAGCATCAGCCTGACCGTCTCCTGCAGGGGGAATGTTTGGAAGGGATGAGGTTGGTGGCAACTCCCTGGGCAGCCCCCGCAGGAAGGCGGGGCCTGAAGTCACCCTCAGGTGAGGCTGTCTGGAGTCTGTCACCTTGCCGCCCAGCGGGAGCCGGGCACTAGCAAAGCAGGGTCAGATGCCTGCGTTTCTAGCACGAATGGTTCCACTGTGCTCAGGAATTCCGATGTTTAGTCTGTCTCCTGTGGTTGGAACTTCCTCTCCCATCCGGTCGTACTGGGGTGTCGTGTCCCAGCGGCATGAGGGGAATTTCCTAGGGGGTCTGTCCAAGTGCTGAGTTCTGGAAGAGCTGCTCCATTCAAGAGGGAACGGCTTTCTGTAGGGTCTTTGCAAAACAAACATCTTGTTTGACATAAGCCTGGGTGTCGTGCGGCCGCACAAGGGCTTCCAGGCTGTGAGTCTCATCGGGGCTTCCAGCTATCGTAGCTGCTGCTCTTGGGTCACCTGTGCTTTCCTGAAGGGGACACTGAGTATATCGATAGCATTTATGTCTTTGGTCTGCCCCTTAACGTTTCTTAAGAACTTAAGCCCTTGCACAGTTAGATTTAGAAATAACGTCTTTATTTGCTTCTCATTGCAAGAAGACATGCTCGAGGCGTGAGCTTTTGGCTTGTGTATTTCTTAAAGCATCACAGGGCCCGTTAACTCTGTTCTAACAAAAAGAGCAACTGAGGCAGCAAGTGGTTTCCATTCCTCCAAGAAGCCACGCTATGTCTATCCCCTGAATGTTCCCGAAGAGGGAGAAACAAACACATGGGCAGGGTGGTGCTGTGTTAGAACAAAGAGCAACGACGCCCGCGTTGGAAGACCTTGTCCTGAGATCTCTCTTAGAACTCTGAGCGTTGATCACGGTCCGATGTCAAGGAAAATGAAGTGCAAAACTCGTGGTGTACCGGCAGCTCGGTTCAAACGTGTCGCAGATGTGGGGCACTTTGGTCTCACGTTTAATCCTTGCTCACAGTTTACACAGTGAGTGGGTTCAGCCACCCCCCTCTTCGTTCACCCCGAGCTTGTGTGTTTACATGGTGGCGAAGCATCAGAGCATTTATGGCGAGGCCTGACAACCGGGTTTGAGCTAACATGATTCATACTAAAACATCGTGAGAGCTAAATATTGTCCTAACCGCTTGCGTCTCATCCAGAGGGCTGTGGGTGTAGACTATGACATGGGCGATGTCTGAGCCAGGCTGAGCTGTAGAATTTTAACATTTTTAGGGGCCTTAGAGGTCGGCCAGTCGAAGCCTTTCTCTCTATAGACGAGAAGACCCAGGCCCTGAAAAATCCAGTGGTTTCCTTAAGCCGGTGCAAAGAAGCAGGTGACGTGTCTTCTTTACATCTGACCCAGTTTCCTGCTAACTGCAGATTTCTGATGCCATCAAGTGTTTTTTCCCTACCTAATGTCCAAGGCACTTCCTGCTAGACAAAACCAGAGGAGAATTCTCCACGGAGACCAGTTGAGTGTAAATTACAGGAAGCAAGAAAGTAGGAAGGCTGACACTGTGTGTGTGTGTGTGGTTGGCTTTTTGGGGTGATTTTAATATATTTTTATATGTTGAAGATGTTAATTCTTGGATTATGTTGTCATTATCTCTTCCACTGTCATTAGTCTTTTAATTTTACTTATTCTTTCTGTATAGTTTTAAACATTATTTAAAGACAGTCTTGGCCGGGTGAGGTGGCTCACGCCTGTAATCTTAGCACTCTGGGAGGCCGAAGTGGGAGGATCGCTCAAGGTCAGGATTTCGAAACCAGCCTGAGCAAGAGTGAGACCCCATCTCTACTAAAAATAGAAAGAAATTAATTGGCCAACTAAAAATATATAGAAAAAATTAACCGGGCATGGTGGCGCATGCCTGTAGTCCCAGCTACCCGGAAGGCTGAGGCAGGAATATCGCTTGAGTCCAGGAGTTTGAGGTTGCTGTGAGCGAGGCTGACGCCACGACACTCACGGTAGCCTGGGCAACACAGTGAGACTCTCTCTAAAAAAAAAAAAATTGGAAAAAAATTAGAAAGAACGTATTTGGCCAACTAAAAATATATATAGAAAACTTTAGCCGGGATGGTGGCGCATGCCTGTAGTCCCAACTACTCGGGAGGCTGAGGCAGGAGGATCGCTTGAGGCCCGGAATTTGAGGTTGCTGTGAGCTAGGCTGATGCCCTGGCACTCTAGCCCAGGCAACAGAGTCAGACTCTGTCACACACACCAAAAGCCATTAAGATTTTGAGGGTGAGAGTCTCATAATATATTAATAAATTAGCCTAATATGACTGATACAACCTGTGACAATGGCTGATACAAACTTACAGCAGCAATGTCACAAACTTTTAGCCAGCTTAAAAGAAAAAGAAAAAAACGTAAAATAAAATGAATAAAATTGAACATTGGATCTATTTTAGCTGAAATATTACTGAAAAGCTATTCCATTTTTACTTAGTTGAGTGATTTTCATGACAATTTCAAATTAGAAAACTGAATCATTCAAAAGTCTCCATGTATTATAATGGTGTCAGAGGATCTATAAAGTTACAGTGGAGTTGGGTTAGTATTTGCGTTGCCTTCTCCTGTGGCTTGTAAAGAATCTCATGAAATTTCACCCCAAAATATGACTCTTTGGTATAAAGAGTATTTTGAATTGAAGGTACTTAGAGATCAAGAGGCCCCTGGAAGGGGCTTTCCCTCTATCTGCCAAACCACAAGGACCCATCAAAAGAACAATGGACTTCCCTTTCCCTACCTGTTATTTCAATATATCACAGGAAAGATGTTCAAGAATGCAACCAGATCTGGCCCAAATCATTTTAAATACAATATCTGTCTCTCAGGTTAATTCAATTTACAAAGAGAATCATTTTACAAGTCAATGTTTTCGCCACCCATTCATCCTCCCTAGCAACCATTTGTTGCTCTAAAATAGAATTACTCCATTCCTCACATCCCCTTCACCTCTAATAGGAGTGCATAAAAATATCTGGATCCCATTGGGATATTGGGTAATCACTCTGTGATTCTC